>JAHWFP010029250.1:1496-57295 GCA_023313725.1 Lithobius niger
AGTTTACACGTGAGAGTATGGTTGACTTAACATTCCCGTTCAAGGTCATCCCGTTTCTAACTTTTTCCTGTAAATGTTGGGAAGCATTAAACAATACCAACCCAAAACACATAATGACTGTCGGCTAATAAATGTTACACCATTAAACTACTATTAAAAAGCTTAACATGCCAGGCAGAGAAGCAAATTTGCAGCGAGATGCTAGAGACAATTCACTGTCGGACAAAAATATATATATATAAACAAATAATTAAAAAAATAAGAAAATTATAACTAAACGATAAACCTGGCTTACAGGAAACATAATTGACAGATTTTGTAAAGTCATTATGCCACGTTGTTTTGTTTTACTAGTAATTAGGTCTAGTCAGTTACTCCTTTGAAATTGTTTCAAATTTAAGAGCTTTTGGAGTTTTTATTTTGTGAACATTAAAGAGTTCATTTAACTTATAGTTGTAATCCCTTACACATCTTTGTACCATATTGGATAAATTTGGGCGGGTCAGTCTTGATTTTATTGGTTTTCGACACATTTTGACGGTTTTCGCCTGGTTTTTGACATGTAACATCAAAATCCCAAACCTGAGTATAATGTTTCCGTACGTCGCTCAAATTTAAATTAGTTGTCTAAAATGCTCAGGTACAAAGCTAGAAACTTGATGACCTTGAATGGTTATATTAGAAGTTAGAACCAGTCAAACTCCCACGTGCTGACTGCCCTCTACCAACTGTACATTCGGAGACGTTACAAGTAAACTGTGGGTCTTGGTGCATTACTTCTGCTAGGCTACACCTTGGACAGTTCTTAAGAAAAATTGTAGAAATATTTTTTACGGTACAAAAGCGTTGCAGGATGTTACCTGAAGCATGGTACCAACTAACACAACGTTGTTTGACAAACCGATGATTCTAACCGAGTTTGCGTTGATGAGGTTTGACTACATTACCAATTTATACAGAAAAGATTCTTAAGAAGCATTGGTTGAGGCAGTTATTGCTCCTGTTTTTTTTTGGGGGGGGGAGGGGGGGGTTGCTACCATTGCCTCCTAGTCAGTAGCCTAATGCATGGCCTGAAATATCACTGGCTTATTGAAAGATTAAAGCTTGTAATAGGCATAGCTTCAATACTTTTATTTGGGGGGGGGGGCAGGGGGGGGGGGCATTCTTTCTATATTGTAAGCTGTTTCTTATTTACTGGTTATGTGTTTTCCTTTTGTTTTGTTTCTGCCATCACTCACTCACAATTTAGCAACTTACCAGTTTGTCAACCTACTCCTCTCCGCATACCTTCTTTCTGTTGTCCATAAGCTTTTGTACTAGGACTTAAGAAGAAATATAAGATTTTTTTACTGTGAGCTTTTTTAAAACCCAAAGTAGCGTTGTGCGTACAACATTTAGTAGAAAAGTGTGGTGAAAACTAGCCACATCGCCATCGAACCAACAATTGTGACACTAGCGTCATTTGCGCCCCCATCAAATAGCAAGCCAGGCTAGTTCGGCATAGCGTGTTGTGCAGAGTAGCCTATGATAAATAAGAAACAAGCGCCTGCAGATTAATTTGTTGCTGGTATGGGGGAAAATGTTAAAGCGATCATCGAATTGAAATTTGCGGAAGACACAACTGAATACTGAACTTGCCAAATAGGCTGGACCACAGGGAGCCAGCACGGAGAACAACATACCAACATCAGAACCAGATTCTTTTTCTGTTGGTGTGTTGTTCTCTGAACCTGCTCCGTGGGCAATACACAGCCGAATAGTTAAGCCACTGAATACTGAATATAAGGGGTGCCAAACAATGACAACCCCCACTCCTGTCCCCAAATTAAAGTAAGCATGATAGGGAAAAAATTAAAGTACCGTAGGTAGCACATTTTATTGTGGGTTTACACTCACAAGCTCAATATTCAGTGCTCACGCCATTGGCGTCACGAACAGATTGAATACGGGCAGGGTAGTCCTAGACAAACATGACTCAAAAAACTCCGTGTTAAACTCCATTTCCCGTAGCACAGCGTCGGTGTACTCCTCCTTCCTGGTACGACTAAATCGAGTTGCTATAGGTTCAGACAGCATCTTTTTTGAAACATTGTCCCTCAAGATGGATTTAACGTTTTCACAGACATTTCAGATCGGGAGAATTAGGGCACTCTTCATTGCCAAAGAAATACGGAGCTTTTTGAGTAACTTTTGTCTTTCTACCCTGCTCGTATTCAATCTGTTCGTGACGCCTGTGGATTGAACCCTGAATATTGAGCTTGTGAGTGTAAACTCACAATAAAATGTGCTACCTAACGCTACTTTCATTTTTTTTTCTATCATGCTTAGCTTACTCAGGGGAGGGTGGGGTGGGGTGGGGTGCTATCATTGTTGGCACTCTGTAGGGTACTGAACAAGAATAAGTATTTGGCCGAATACCTGTAAATTATACGGAATTTTCACTAAGTGTAACCAGAATGAATGCAGTAGACAAAATAGTTGACCAGGTTTCCTGAAGAAACACAAGATATAATTTCGTAGAAAACCTTAAACAAAATGCCGAAAGTGAAATGCTTAGCCAATAAACGTCATAATTTAATAAAAGGAAAAATACATAAATTTGTAGTAGCTAAACAATTATCCGGCCCAATATTGCGTATTCGGCCCAGTGCTGGATATTGTTAGTTTGTCCATAATATTCGGTCAACTACTGAATGATTATCAAATATTTGGTGCATCCGTACATTCAACGGAAATCAGTCATTCTTTATATGAGTGAAAAGAAGTCCCAAGAGTTGAGATATAAAAGTGCAAATTGTCGAATTGCCCGTCACTGGCTACTGGAAGTGTTTGAATTGTTTGTTTTCAATAACTTTGAAATGTTAAGCTCAGTAATAAGCTAAATTAATGAAGTAACCTAACCCGTAGTTGATATTATTTAGTGTTTCAGTTTTATGCTGAATGACATAAAGATTTGCAGCATCTCAAGCTATCACACCACCAAAAAAGATACTTTGCACGGAAACCGTGACAACAGAAGGTTTCAAGTTAACTCGGTAAGTTTTGTTTGCATGGTTGTATTGCAAGTTTAGATTTTTATGTTGCCGTTATTCATGATACTGTGAAATACTGCATCAATTCAAAAAATGTCACACGAGACTCACAAACGCACACTTTCACAACGAAGATAGTTTACTATCTGAAAGTTTTCAACTACTGCGTGTAGTCATCATCAGGTACCTTAAAGGTACGTCCAACCTCTTGTTTTATGTTTGGAAAAATCATACTGTTTACTTTGAAGGTAATGAATCTGACCATTTTACTTTGAGTTATAGAAATATCGAGTAAACAAATGACGCTCAAACTCAAAAATGTCAAACTTCATCAGATCAGCATTGCGAATTTTCGATAGGCATTTCCCGAAAATAAATATTTTCAGGCCTCCTATCTTCGTCAGGTAGCAAGAAACGTGTAAACTACGGTCTACATAACTGTATGCACTCTTCAGATGGATCGAATTCAATCAAGAACAATTCAAACTTGACGCGTCTGTGGCCCTCTGTATTTGGAGGCACACGATCCTCTCTAAGCTGTGGATGCCATTTAATTGCCAGTCAATTGCTGTCAAACATGAGTTATTGGCAGGGCAACCCCTCATGAATCTCCATGGGCCATCCTTTCCTGCAATAAAATGCCTTGTCAGCAGAAGATTTGGAGAACAACTTACCTTTAAATGGCATTCGCAGCTTAGAGAAGATCGTGGGCCTCCTAAATACAGAGGGCCGCAGACGCGTCAAGTTTGATTGAATTCGATCCATCTGAAGAGTGCATACAATTATGTAGCCTGTAGTTCACACGTTTCTTGCTGCCTGACGTAGATAGGAGGACTGAAAATATTTATGTTCGGGTAATGCCTATCGAAAATTCACAATGCTGATGTGATGAGTATTGACATTTTTGAGTTTGAGCGTCATTTGTTTACTCGATATTTGAAGGTAATCAACACTGGAGTAGCACGACGAACTGGGTTTACACTCATTCTTCAAAACAATTCGATATTCGCACAAATTACAAAATATACAGGGTGGTCCACAAAAAACTGACAACCCAACATTTTCTAAGTCCACCTTTTTTAGTTAGCACCCCTCAGAACCAGGAGCGGACAGAAACCCTCCACGAGCCAATCCCCGACCGCCACCTCTTAACAGATGCATCTCAAGAAGGGTGGGGAGCCCAGATCGATCACCACTAAGCATCGGAACTCAGGACCACATAAATGTACTGGAAATGAAAGCAATCCTGAATGCCCTCCAACACTTCCTGCACCTGATCTCCGGCAAGGTTCTCCAAGTCCACTCAGACAACACCACAGGTGTAGCCTACATTTTGAAGGAAGGCGTAACTCGATCACGCCAACTCCATCAAATCTCATCAGCCATTTTCAACGTATGCCAATCCTTGAAAACAACTCTCCTACCGGTTCACATTCCATGCAACCGAAACGTCATAGCGGATGCTCTACCTCGCAAGAAACCGCCAACAGGGGAATGGATGCTAAAGAAATCCATTTGTGAATCTCTGTTCATAACATGGGCAACTCCGGTAATCGACCTATTCGCCACGAAGCACAATGCCAGACGTCCCCCAATACATCAGCCTGTTTCCGGACAACCAAGCATGGGCAGTGGATGCGCTTACCTTTCCATGGAAGAACCTTTACCCCTACCTCTTTCTGCCATTTACTTTTCTTCCACAAGTCCTGCAGAAAATTTAAAAGACTCAATGCCAATTCCTCCTGATCGCACCAAACTTACCAGCATCTCATTGGTTCCCTAGACTTCTGGACCTTCTAATCGACCAACCAAGAAGCTTGCCAGACCTCCTAACGCAAAGAAAGGGAACAATCCTCCACCAAAGCCCGACAAACTTACTGCTTCACGGGTGGCTAGTATCATCGGACTCATCAAAGAAGCAGGTATTCTTGAAAACCAGGCCTCCAGGATCTCAAGCAAAGCGATACACGATTCAACTAACAAAATTTACAACAGCCACTGAAAAAGACGGTTTCATTGGTATGTCACATGGTAAACTAACCCGATCAATCCCAATCTTCCAGACTTATTAGTCTTAATTCACGGCCTCTTCAAAGATGGCCTTAAAAGATCCACCATCTTAGTCTATCTCTCCGCCTTTAATTCCATCTTCAAAGCTGCAGGCAACACACATACCTTGAAGACTTCTGCATCTCAACTCTCCTAAAATCTTTTGAAGTTGAACGCCCTTCCATCCACAGAATTTTCCCGGACTGGGATTTGGCCATCATTCTGAACGCACTGATGAAACCACCCTATGAACCAATTCAGACAAGTTACATCAGTCACCTCACGCACAAAATCACCTTCCTGACAACACTCGCGTCCAGCCTCCGATCCAGCGAAATACAAGCACTCTCAAGTGACCCCACCTATTGCTTTTTCTTCGACAACTGCAAATTCATTAATCTTTGGCCTCGTCCAGACTTTCGAGTCAAGACTCAAAAACCCTCAGGAAGGTCTAAGCCTATCATCATACCAGCGCTCACAATCATTATCGGCGATGAACCTTAAAGTGTACTCTGTTCTGTCCGCTCCTTATGCTACTATATCAAAAGGACAGAAGCTGACGAATGCCGCAAGGACATAATCCAACTCTTCCTACCCTTCAAGGACAACAATGTAGTCACCTCTGCCACGATGAGAGCAACATGGATCAAAACCGTCATCCACTATGCCTATCAAGATCTCAACATCAACCGGTCTAACGACAACATCAGGGTTACCATTCAAGAACTCGGGGCTCTCTCCGCTTCTTGGGCTTTCTACAGCCACGTCTGGATTGCTGAAATCCTTCAAGCCGCATCTTGGAGAACCCCTTATAGTAGCTCGTACCAGAGATGGTGTAAACAGGACGGTGTCACAAGTAGCAATTGGCTGTACGCAGTCAACACAGTCATGGCTGGTGATCTCTTTGTCAATAATTGAGTATGAAACGAAAATACTAAGGCTGCACCGATACCAACTTTACGATCCGATACGGTTTTAAAAATTTTGCTGTTATACAAGATACCGACATTCAAAATTGTATCCCCAATTTGTCATCAAAGGTGTAGTTTTCTGCAGAAGTCCAGTAATTATTAAAATAAAAATTTTTTAAATAGTAACCCACTGTTAAAACCTAGCTAGGAAGATACTCAGTGATTTCCTGAGCAAAACGCCGCGAACCGCGCGTCTTAATCTGTAACGGTTCCAGAGTTATCGCTATTTCTGCGATAGTTCTGCTATTTCCGTGAATATCATCAGCCGATCCGATCCAGTATCGGTGCAGCTTTGGAAAATACTATTGAGTAAAACTGCTTTTGCCTCTGGTCATCCGTAATAAAGGTACTGTTTGATTTAAATGGCGGAAGGGAGTGCGTAACACCAGTATTGTTTTGATATAGGCAGAAAAGGGCTGCAAAGTTACCCTCTTGGATGGTCTTCTTTCTCGAAGTGCTCCCCTCCTCTACGAGTTTGGCGTAAAGTTTACGACACCCTTCATAGGTTTGTTTATTTACGACCATGGGAGATGCCTTTTATCATTTCCATAAGGTTAATTTTTTTTTTCCGAGTCTAACAATGTTTCCCGGAAGGGAAGGACATGATTTACGGAATCGTGACTTTCGATCACGAGACAGGCGTCAACACGGTCAACCACGTCAGTAAACTAATCTCATGCCAGATCTGCGGCCCCCCCCCCCGCACCACTGAGGCAATTATCTATAAAATTTAAATTTACAACATTTTCAACCAAATTTTCCGGGAAAATAAAGCTCCCAAATCTTTTAGGTGTTTCCCAACCTCTGAGGTAAATACTTTTAGGTATGTTTTGTACCCCCATCCCAAAACAGCCTGATAATTGAAGATGTAGATCTGCAAGAAAGCAGACAAACAACCGAAAATTATCTTGACCCAACAACGGCCAAGTGAACTTTGGTGAATAGCATATAACTGTACTGTTGTTGAATTTTCTGTTTACCAAGTAAAACATGAGCCTATCAGCTTTCAAGAGCCTAACCCTTCTGGGTTATCCGAACGTACGTACTTACTTACTAACGAAAACCAAAAGTGAACAGACAAATCTGAGGATTTGTCTCTACACAACATAACTGTCAATAATACTGATATTCCTTATCGTCTTTTCTCTGCTTTACATGTTAGTAAGTCTTGCTACTAATTATGCAGACATATCCCTGTTGTGTGCAGATTATATTTTATTCAAATAATTTGTGCTGCATAAGCTGTAAAGTATAAGTGACGCCAGTGCCGAACACCAGGAACCACATATCACTTAATAATTTGTATTAGTACCACAATTTTACAAGGGTTTTCTTGATTCACTTATTTTAAGAATGTTACTTTACGTCCTGCTCTGTGAACTTCAGCATTTTTGTGCATTAATTGAATTAGGTAACGTTCTTCCTTTCTTCCTCACTAAGCTCTCCGGATCTTCCCCCTCCCTCTTCCACGTAACATAATAAACCAACCATTTTGTGCAGTTTAAATGCAAGTTAGACCTACACAAGGCACTATGCAAAGCTGTGAGCGTTTTTCCATAAATTGCTAAGGACTGCACTGGCTTAACGTATAGCTTACTGTTGAATTAGTACAAATGTACGGATGCACTGAATACAAAATTTACCGAATACACAACCGAATAGTTAAACTACCGAATATTCGGTAACAAACAATTTATATATTCGAACGAATACGAATACCAAATAATGGCTGAATAGGCCGAATACCGAATTATTCGGCCGAATACCTATAAATCAAACACATTTGATCATTTCCCCATCTTTTATGAATGTCAGAAGACAACTCCTCACAAACCAAAAACTAAATGCTTAGCTAAACGTTCTTACATTAACACAATTGCATAAATATATGCTAAAAAAATATTCGGCTGAATACCAATAAATCTTAGCACTATTCGGCCGAATACCCAATATCAGCATTCAGCCAAAATCAGTATTCGGCCGAATACCAAATGCTTGAATTGTTGGCCGAATAGGCCGAACATCGAATAATTACCGAATATTCGGTACATCCCTATACAAATGCAGACGTAGATATGTTGTTGACACCCGTTTCAGTTGTCAATATACTTTATTTAGATAATTTAATTTCATTTAACGGCTAAATGGGTATTCCGTGATCTGGGATTCGAAATATCCGTAAAGCAATCTCAACAGTCCTGCCCCACGTGAATTGTACATGCCACATTCTTCATTCCGATTTCGATTCCGTATTCTGATTGCCAAACATACTCCCATGACAACATGTGCTACCTACATGGTGCAACAATTATGGACTATCCTCTCTGCAGCGTTCTGAAGTGAACAGTCAACTTCAAAAATTTTCTGTCATCAGTGTCCAAATGTGGTTTACCCTTTTTTTAGAAGGAAAAAAACTCTGTATGTAGACCTTGAAACTATGCATAAACGAAATCCCAATTAATTTCCTGCCTTTATTGACAGCTTTTATCAAATTTTTAGTGTTCCTACTTCTAAAATTCGAAAGTTAAGGAAACAATTACGCACAATTTCTGAACACAAATACTATGTATTCGCTAATTTTCGACAGGCTGGACACACGTCTGTCTTCATCAGGTACAGTTTCGGCAGAAAGTAAATTAACAAACGTAATGTCGTTATAGGGGGGAAAAAAAAGCATTGTTGCATTATGGCATTGTTGAACCTGAGCAAATGTCATGCCTTTGTTGACGCTTGTCTCACTATAACAATAATTCTGGGTTTTGTAAATTTACTTTCTGCTGGAACTGTACTATGATTGCTAAAACTTTATTACGACATCGAAATCACTGTTTGAACTTAGCGAATACTGGTATAGTATTTGTTTTCTGTAATTGTTTCCTGAGCTTTCGAATTTAAAAAATGAACTTCAGAGTAAGAATTGCTACTGTATTTTCTTCCTACTTCCAGTGGAGGGACACCGTTGCTAATTTTGAAAGCTTGATTTGATCCCTATATTTACAAACTAATAGTTCTAAGTCTTCGACAGAGTAGGTAACAGAAAAAAAAATTCTAATTACGTAATATTATAATAAACGGCAAAACAAAACGGAGACAACTGAGTGAATTGCAGGCTCAATTTTTTTTCATCAAAATTGCTGTTCACTTTTCATCCTTAGCTACTAAGAATAAAAAGTGAACAGCAATTTTGATTAAAAAAAATTCATGTGTTATCATGAGTCTGGGAATTGAGCCTGCAAAGCACTAGGGTGCCACTCCACCACAGATGCATTGGAGGCCCAACCTTTGTTCATTTTTACTATCTTGCGCTGCCGGAGACGACGCTAGAATCACTTTGCTGGGGAGGTGGGTGGCAGGGCCAGCAATTTTATTCAGGGAGGTGAACCAAGAAATTCTACTTTCACACCCCCCCCCCCCACAAAAAAAAATTGCACTTGCAATTCTCTTTCTCACACTCTACCCCATTTTTTTTGGGAATGTTTCAAATCCAGCTGAAAAAGGTTTTTTCAAGCAATTTTAAAGGAGCACCCTTTTTTCAGATGCCTGTAAGTTTGATCTGAGGGGGTTGGGGGAGTGCCTCCTCCTCCTCTCCATCCCAAGCATCTTCCCTGTGCGCTGTATGTTGTTTCCATTTTTACAAAACAAGATTATGAAAAAAAATTGAAGGTTTGGTTTGTGGTACAAAAATAAAACAACCCAACATGCACCGGTGTAAGCACTGCCTTTGCTGTAGTTTCCCGAAAACCTGTTAACACTTTAAAAAAATAAAAATAAAAAAAAAAACGTGTTAACTAGATCTAGTGGCGTTCAACAACAGACAAACTATAGAATGGTGTACATTTTTTTCTTCTTAGGTCTCGAAATGTGTAGCGGGTATAGTCTAACCGGGCCTGGCCAGTAAATGGAAAACACTATAAACACGGACTTGGTATTGTTACTTTGTGTTTCAGGAATCATTTTAAGAGAGTTCAATACACAAAACAAATAAAACAATCAAGTGTACAGTGAAATGCTTGTTTTATTTGGTTTGCGTATTGAACTTTGTTAATATGACGGCCACTAAACTGTCCGGCTTGACCTGTAACGGTTTTAGGGGGTTAGACAATATGGCCGCCACGAAGCATTGTTATCAAGGGCATTGCTTAGAGTTCACATAGCCACAGTTAAGACATTCTCTGCATTTGGAATAAATAGCGACATGTTCGTGAATCCAGATAGGGTTTCAGGGTAAAGAGCGGCAACTTCTCGGTTGGCGTTTTTTTTTGGCTGTAACTAATGCCCTCAACTAACAGAAAGCGGCAGAAACAAATCAAACAATTCAGTGGCGCTTTCGGGGACCATATTGTGTAATTTAGGGATATATGCCAATTTTAACCAAAGGTCCTGCCGGTACTGCAGTACAGCTACGAACCAGGACTGACCCCTCAAAGATAAGCTTCTGGATTCACAGAGGTTTTTTTTTCTATTTAAATCATTTAAAACCTAATCACCTTGATTATTACAAAAAATATGTTTATTGAACAAGCACCCTTCAGAGTTCAACGATTCTATAGCGCATTTAATTTATCAACATTACCAGCAATAGAGAAACATCTTAAAACATTGAAATCTTAAGCCATTTGACAGTTGAAACATCTTAAACGTGGAGATCGTACCAGCCAATATTTCCTCAGAACCAGAATAGAAATTTTAAGTTTACATCGTATTTACATACTTACATAAGTATTTACTAATTATTTGTTTGGTTCATATCCGTTTGAATTACGAACCGAATCTTGTTTTCATTTACTTATTTTATAAATTGAAGTGTGGCCCATATTCTGTGGTTGTGAATAAATTCATGGTAAAATTTCTGGGGGAAACAGTTCCATCTTACCCTAAACCAAAAAAACAGTGTTTACCACAGAACATAACATAGTGTAAGAAAAATACACCACCCTAGTCGAACAAGACCTACGAGGTGGGACGGAAAAAATTAAGCTGCAAGAAAGCAGCCAAGCCTTGTTTCTGACGCAGTCGGGCTGGGGGAACACACAATCAGTGCTTGCACTCCTCTATCTCAGGATTTCCCTGTTCAAAAAAATTATATATATACTTTGCTATTTATTGTACAAAATGTCATCTTTTATCCTGTTTCCTAAAATAGTCTCCCTAGAAATTTTACCTTAATTCTTAACACATCACTAAATTTTGAAAAGTAGGCAAGTACTTGCATGTTTTCGCAGATTTGATTACTTGTGAACCAGACTAGTAGAGACGTGCAGTTAGTACTGTTCTTTTTAGTATGATTGGGGCATCATTTTGACATAATTCCAGGATCAAAAAAATTAATGTTTTGATAAACTGTTTTATTTAATTGCAACTGACCAAAACTTACAAGATTTCTTAACAGACCTATTATTCATTCATTGACACTTATGGAGCTGAACTGGAGCAGTTTGAATGTTACATGTCTCAAGGTGTATAGAGAATTACAGTTTCCTAGATGTTTACGGCTTATCATAGGAGCAGAACGAGAAAAAATATAAAACCTATTCGTACTTGTGACGTTTTGAAGATGCTCCAAAATTTGAGCAATATCACATTAGTTCTTTAGCAAAGCAAAAAAAGAACCAGTGGGATACCGCTCAAAATTTGGATCTTCTTCAAATACGTCATGATTTTGAAAATACTTTTCTTCTCTGCAGGTATGAGAAATTTTAGCTAATTAGCTGATTTCAGCTTTTTTCTCTGCTGAGCAACATTTTCAGTAGGTTTTTCTTCTTTTTTGGTAATTCTGATTTCAATTTTGAACTTATGGCAGGCCTTCCGTTTAAATTTTGGTAAATCTTAAAAGCGTCTTTAATACGAACCTTAAAATGTTCAGCTTTTGTCCATTGTTAATACGAAAGATGGAAAAATCTATCATATTGTCTTTTTTTTGCTCAAAAATACTTTTCAGCTATTTTTATTCAAGGACACTCATGCCTGTCTCTGACAACAAGCCGTAAATATCTAAGAAACTCTGTATTCACTTTTATAATGAATACTTCAGGATATTTAAGAATTGAATTTAAATTAAATCCAGTATTTTCAGGTACAGTAATGTTATTTACACACGTTTGTTATCATATAACATCCAATAGTAATAATATGCAACTGTTTAAAAAAATGTACAGGAAGCACTTGTTATTGTAACCGAAAAATCAATCACTCGCCTCTATATTGGAAATACTATAAAGTGCATCCTAAAACCAATCTAGCATATTTATCTTTTGATAATTTATTAAACTGTTAGTCAAGTCTTCGTCCCAAGTCTAAGAAGTGGTATGAATTTTATAGTTTTTAGCTCCAGGAGGGGGCAGGAAGTGATAAATATCATGTTTTTATGGTCCTGGAGATATTTTACGCAATCGCACACATGTCGATTAAGGCATATAAAAGAACCTAGGAATGTCTTAGCAAAATTGTTATAGGATGATAACATTAGCAGTTGAAAACATTGTTAATCCAAATTGTACAGACTTACGGGGCACATTGCATTAAATACAATTAATGTTTGCAACACGTCTGTGTGTTGGCCAGTTTTTACATCAACATTGATAGCACCAGAATTTTATTTTTACGGGTTGACTTTTAAAGGATTAGATTTACATAAGAAATGTTATGTATCTTGCGTCAACATCGACGACTGCTTATTTTAAGTTAAATTAACCGTGCTTTCACTTCTTGGGGATCTTGGCCGAACGGTCTTTTGTGGTTCCATGTGGGAAAGCTTTCTCTGCTTTGTATAAGCTCTGTCCACTGGAACTGGGCTATAAACTGCGGACAATCTTGTTTGGTGTGCCTTGGAGCCAATCTCCTTGCAACATTTTGGTCTTGGACTTAAAATTTCAATAGCAGCCTTCGGGTAGCTAGCCATTCAAGCGTCGTAAAATGGGGACACCCTTGCCAAAATAAAAGAAACAAACGCAACTAAAGAAGACTGTTGCATCCTGTGAATCTTGTGAAGGATTTTTTGAAGTCAAATTTTACACACATAGAAAACAAAAATGAATCCTTTGATGAATTTGGTAAGGTTTAAAATGAATCCGTAGTCAAAACAGCAAAGAAACACAAATTAACTTTCCTGTAAGGTTTCAGATTTTGCAGTCTTGCTGTATTGTGTAGTCCACGTGAAACCTTACTGCTGTATTCAAATGTTTTTATCATTTTTTACTTTTTCACACGATGCATCAGCTAATGATTGGTGCATTCTATTTGGCTAAATAACATCGCTGGAAAATGTTTAAAATCTAATCGTCTTAGTGCAACTCTACAGGTAATTCAGGGTTTGTACTAGTCCTTGAAACCTAGAAATGTCCTGGAAAGTAATAATGAAATTCCATGCGTAAAAGTACTTAAAAATCTTGAAAAATGACACATGTATCATCAGTATGGTGATGAACGGAAAGTAGATGACGGGACTGAAGAACACTGACAAATTTAGCCAAGAAAGTAGTCGAGTGTGTTGCCTCACATTGTTCTGCCTTTGTTTTCGCATCAAAAGTTTTGAAAGTTGGGCTACGATTTTAAAACTGAGCAAGTTTGGGTGTTTAATAAATTAAGGTTTTACTTGAACTGAAGTCAAAACTAAAAAAAAAACCACAAATAAGCTTTCCTGTAAGGTTTCAGATACCACTGTGTTGCTGCAGTGTTAAGTTCACATGAAATCTGTTTTTTTTTTATTTAAATGTGGTAGGTAAGTTAATGACTGGTTAATGCATACGTCGCACTAGTGCTACTTGATTAAACAGCATCCTGAAAAATCGTAACAAAAATAATTGTCATCAATAGGGTGATGAACAGAAAGGCGACGACTTGACTGATTACTGAACAATTAAGCATAAAAAAGGTAGGCGAGTGTGAGTGGATGTAATATTATTCTGAGTGAATATTATTATCATTATTTCCAAGCTAGGCAATGTTGGGCTCTAATTCTATCTCCATTGCGCTAAAAACTATTGTACTAAATCCCTAAAAAACAATTTATTCCCATTTTTTTAGCGACCAATGCTTTTTGGGCAGTTGGAATGATCTTAATTTTATTTAAGATTTTAATAATTGATGGCAACAGTAATTCACGGGGAATAAACACTACTATACAGCAAAATTGTGCTAGCTGTATGAACACCTTACAAGAAAGCTTATTCGTCTTCCTTACCTGTTTTTGCGTAGGTTCAGATAAACCTTTCTTTTAACACCAAACAAGCACATTTATCCTTTCTAATTAATGAAAATATGTTGTTCGTCTGTTAACGTAGACAAGCACTGAATTTCCGTCGTTAGTCGGTTTGTCTGCAGCTCTTATTCAGCACATTTTGCATTGTTTGTAATTACAAGACGGAATGCCAAACTGGTAACCGAAATTTCAGTTCTGAAGTGGTAGTCTGAGGTCAAACCATTAAACTAATTTGTTGTAATGATGATGCTTCATTTTCACTTTTCCTCAAAAGCATTCGAATTGTTCGCATGTTATTCTCTGTTCCATGAAAATTGTATTACTGTACAATTGTTGAATCTTCAGCCTCCACATGAACTGGTTTTGGCGGATTGACATTGTTGCTGAATAACTATGTTTAAAACAATGAAACTGATTATTTAGAGCCTCGTAACTCCGGAACTACAGTCTGTATCAATGTCGGTCATTTGTAGAAAAGCATAACCTGTACAACCGCATCTATGAAATGAGTCACAAACCAGCTTTACAGTATGAATATTAAAGATGTGTTGGTTCCTGTTTCGGTTTTATATGCCCACAAAAAACTACAAATCAATATTTGATTTTTCGAACACCGTACGAAAAACCGACACACAATCCGAATAGGTTTCTGGTTCGTTTTTCAGTGAAAACCGAAAATTCGTTTTCTGTTTCCGATCCATCCCTATTGAATATTTTGTTGTGTGGAGTGAACTTTGTAAAAATGTGTGAATTCCAAAATTAAAAAAAAAGGTAGGTGATTCCAACTGAAGTCCAGATTTCCAATTTTGATCCGATGAATTTTAATAAATTTTGGTAAGCGCATTTGCACTCTCTTCAAGGCTCGTCAAATTTAGTTTAAAAGTATTTAAAAATAATGGCGGAGATATTAGGCATCAAAATGAAGGTCCAATCCTACAGTTACTGCTACGGCACCACAGCTACTAACAGTCACATAACAAAAACCCTGTACCACATGGATTGATACTGGTTTCATTGCTGTTGATGCTGTGATTTTAAAGACTTAAACAGTACCCCAACAGGACCAGCCTATTTAAATACCCACAAGGTGTAACGCTACACGACTGATTTAACAGAACTGGGGCTCATGTCTCAATGCGATGCTGTGTTTGCGGTTGGTGAATGGTCATTGGAATGACAACTTCCTCTTTCTAAAGGAAGGCACATTGGTGACTGTAACCTTCCCTCCGGCATTTCTTTGCTGTGGTCAGTTTCAAAAGTGGAAACGTGTATTAAGGATTTAGGCATTTTGGTTCAGCTACCATCTCAAATTCTCTCATCACTGCATTATCGACATTATTGAACAAGTACAGTGGCAGCTAACAAAATCTGTTACTGATCTTAACAGTCTTGAATACCATTTATCAGATTTTACTGTGGCATCTGAACGACATTGTAAGCAGGGAAATGAACACTTAAGTCACAAAAGAAAGAACTCCAGTATTCTTCTTGAATTTTCGGTGGCATATATAAGCTGTGTAAAGTTTGTCAAACACGTAATGCCGTTCCGACCACCTTCTTCAGAAGTGCAAAAATTATTTACGGTCCGAAGATGACATCACTCAGTATCAGTGCTATTCAAATCAGCGGCATCGTCTCTCATACCACTGATCTGTATATCGTAGTTGAGTTGTTTACAGTTGTTAACTGATTTCATTCTACATGGCCAAATCAATATCGGTTCCTCAAAGTATTTTTTAACAACTCCGAGGCTGTTAATAAAACTAACATAAACTGTAGGAAATTCTTTTTTGCGTAGCTAGTTGTTGCAGCCTAGAACTTCCAAGTGCAGTTGTTAAAGGGATATTTCTTCTTGTTATAACGGCCAATGCAGTTCTCAGTCCGTGTATGTTGCCATTATACCATTTTGCAAGATTCAGTGTAGAAGCACTACAACGTCACTTGATTTTATGAGTGCCCAATGCATGGTTTTCATAAATTACGATTTTACGGAGATGCACAATTTATTTGTTAACCCCCAGTATTACTGATTGACCACACTTTTAGGCCTAGTCATTAAACACATTTTGTGTTGACACGTAAAAGTTCATTAAATCGAGCCATATGAACAAGGAAAACCAGTAAAATATGTGGAAAAATTTCCTTCCTAAAATTACGATAAATATCCTGGAAATTGACCTGAACTACTTTGGAAAATTTTTAACTCAGGAAATTCTTCCTGTATTTTGGTGGGAATCCTTTTGTAGACGGTTCATTTATTTGAAAACTAGAATATCCTTGCTAAGTAAAAAAGCTGGAATGGATGACGTAGCTGTGTTAGCGAACGATTTTGTGGATGCAGCGAACGGCATTGAACGGACAGACGTTCGTGCTGAGGAATGCTTTAAATTGCCTTTTATAGAGAATTGCAGGAATTTGTGAACCGGGCCCCGCTATTTGTTAAACCTGACGGTCTGTTACATTATTTAAACGATTGGGGGAACGGAAAGTTGCGCAGTTTTTTTATTTTATTTTTGCCATCATCGTGAACTCTCAAGTAGAGTGAAGTAAAGGGAAGCAACGATATGCCTCAACTCAAATACACTGAATTGCGTAGATATTGTTACTTTCTGCTTGTTGTTCTTTAAGATTGGTGTTTTGCCAATGCAGTGATGTAAAAAAGGTACGGTTTGAAGGTGGGGGGGTGGGGGGCACCTGATGTGGTTTGGACCCACCAGAAGTAGCTGTGTTTTTTTTTTTTGCTAGTCATTAGTTTTTACTATTCACTCACTTGCAAACAACACCTTTTTTAGTTTTTATAAACCAACATTGTCAATGCCAGCCAGTCGGTCCTGAAAAAGCGACTAGGCACGGCAGGGGTCGAAATATCGGATGCACAGGGGCAAATTGCTCTCCAGAATCACGTTTTGCACTCCTGGTGTAGCTCTTGGAGTACAAAAGTTGCATTTTTCATAAATTTTGAACCGCTCAAGCTACAGACTTGCAGTTTGAAGCAATTTTTAATTAGATTTCCAGTGACACCATTCCTTTCACAGGAGTTACATTTGGTTAAACTATGTCTATAGGTGTTTAAGATGAATAGTGAAGTTGAGTCAGTTTTAAGCAAAGTGCAGGAAAATGAGACATATTATTGAGAAGCTGAATGTTAGAATTTTCAGTGGTTATAAAATGGGATACAGTGTTGGTTTATATTTTGGTTTTGCACTCCAAAGACTTTTTTTGCACCCCCGGTAACAGATTTTGGGTGCATATTTGCACCCAGATCAAAATTCGAAATTCGACACCTGCCACGGTGTCCGTGTGTTTGTATGCCCGTAACTGTACCACACATAGTAAGCTAGTTGTCTTTTGTGTCGTAATAAGCTTGTAACTGGATAGGAATTTTTCATTTGGCAGTCATTATAGCCATTCCAAAAACTGTTGCTATGTAGAAAGGTGATGGAACGTGACTTACGACAAAAAATGCTTTATCTGCACCGTCTCTGCACAGAAGTAAGATTCTAATAACTTTTTTACAACCCACCCCTTTTTTTATACGGAATTTATTTTAACAGCACATGCACGTTTAATGGGCGATTTATAGAACAAAAATTTCGATTTGGCATTTTAGGACAAAATTAGTTTAGCAGACTAAACTAACTTGGCAGACTAAGTGTAACACCACAGTTAAATTAATTTAAATCATGAAATGATTTAAATTAATTTAACTGAGGTGTTACACTTCATTTTTCAATGTTACTTGCATTTTTTTACAGTAAATAATTTGTTTGCTATGAATCTATTAAGGATTAAGATACATTTGGAGAAGAAAATAAGGCATAAGCTGCAATTTTTTTTGCTGACTGACAACAATTATGTTATTTCATTATACTAAAGAAATATCTCCCTGAATCAAATACATTTTCATTGTTTTTTTTTTTTTATTTAAATGAATAATATAATAACGAAAACCAGTAGAACAGGCAGTGCAAAATTTATTATCTTAACATGAGTAAGCTCTAGAATAGCGGTTTTAGCCATTTATATAAAAAAAAAAAAACCCCGAACATTTTAGTCAAGCTATAACAATAATTAACAAACTTAATTACTTATAAAAATAATAACAATAAAGCAAAACCGGTCAGGCTAGGATCGCTGGTATCACTTATAACTGCCAGCCTAATTTACTGAAAAACCCAATAAAAGTTTCGCCAACAGTGCGGGGAAAAAGAAAAAGTTATCAAATCCTCTAAGTTTAACAAACGCGTTAATATACTAATAGACCCTGCAGTGACAGTAGGGAGCTCCATGCAGGGACCACCTTTACAGCAAAGAAATGTCGCCTACAATTTAACCTAGATGGTTGTGAAACCAGTTGAAGACTGTGGCCCCCGTGTCCTGGTTAAAAAAAAAATCAAAATTAAAAATGGGTGGCCAACTCCAAGAAGGCAATGAACGAGGTCAGCTTTTACGTTCAAAGTTCCAAGGAATCGATTTTTAAAAGTTCTTAATCATTGGGAATAATTTACGTTTTACCTTTTAGTGAAACGCCTCTGCACTGACTCAATGAGATCAATATCATTAAGAAGGTAAGGGGACCACAACGGGCTTGCATATTCCAGCATCCATTTTCGTTTTAAATTCCAGTTTCTGCTTTACTTTTAAGTTGGTTGATTTAATTCACTGCTTTGTATTGATGATTTTAATCAGTTTAAAATCATTGCATTTGATTTAAATCATTGCAACTCTGCTCCCGAGATAACTGTAACTGTTGAAAAGGACTTGAATCCGACTATTTTCTTGCAGTATTAGCAATCCTTTGTTTAAGAATTCTGAAACAGCTTCCCTCTCCTTAAAACGTTGACAAATTTATGTTTAATAATGCCAACGTGAGCAAACTGCGAGGCTCTTGTAGATATTTTTAATTGCTGCTGAAAGCGATAATTTGACTTGCGTGCCGTTAAATATAGAGTGGGCAAATTGTAGTGGCTTTTTGCTTTATCTGTTTGAAGTGGCCCATGGTAGCTGGTTGCCTAGCAACGTGGGATGAGGCCGTGTTTGCGGCCTTGCCAGATGATCACCATGGCGACGGGGTGTGACCAGCATCTCGTGAATCAGACCTTTTTCCCGAAGATAAAAACGTCTGTGCAATAACTTTAGAAATGCCAAACTGAATGGATGGAGAAGCTAGGCGAATTTTTTTTGTAAAGTAGGAAATTATAATTAAGAGAACCGTCTTTCTTTTACACCCGCAGTAGAAAAAAAAAATGTTTCTCGAAACAGTAAAGCAATACAAAGTAAATTTGCCGTAAATGTATCTTTAAGGTATATAGCTTGATTTTCACGACAGCAATTTCATATCGATCGAACCAGAATGACAGTGTTGGTTGTAATTGTCGGGGAGCCAGCTGAAAATGGCCTGCAAAAATACTGCAGAAAAATATGGCGTTTAACTGCAAATAAACTGCACTTTACCTGTAAATTTACCACAGGTAAAGATAAAATCTGAAAAAAAGCTTAGTACATCATAAAAAGAAAGCAAGTGGCTGCAGCGACCACCCGGTCTTCTGTACACTTCCAGCACTTTCGGGCCACTTCTTCATCTTTCTTCCTGTTTTTTTAAATATTTATTTTAACTAATTTTTGGACGTTGAATCGAATGGTGAAAACCGTTTGTCACCATCTGGTACCGTTCCATAGATGATGGGCTCACTTGTCGGCCACTTCCGCTTCATACTTCCTGTTTTTTTTTTTTTTATTAATATGAACTAGTTTTTGGACGCTGAATCGAATGGTGAAAATAGTTTGTCTGTGGTGGCGTTCCAGAATTGAAAAAGATGATGGACGGACAAAGTTGTTGCTATAGTCAGTCTTCTTGCTGTTTCGGCTGTGCAAAGGATACTTCGTTAAGACAAACACTATTACTTAAAGGTAATACTGAATTTGACTCGCACGTACAGACAGTTTCACGTACACACAACCATTTTCAATTTCGGCACTTGTGATATCATTACTATTGTGCATTATGTTTGAGCACGCGGCACGCAACTTGGTCATTCAGTGAAAAGTTGATTCATTGTTGATAACCAAAATTAAACGATCCGGATTTCTGCATAAATCTTACAGTTTACAGCAAGAGGGCGCTAAATCTCTTAATTTTTAGGGTCAGGTCCTCAAAATCGGGCGGGGGAACATGATAATGACTTAGATGACTACATCTAGATCCAAAGGTGACAGAAAAGAAGACACTATGGAAGTCTTGGTTGTCTTGTCATGCGTAATAATAGATGATTGGCCTTGGATAGGTTAAAAACATTTATATTAAAAACCGTTAAAACGTTAAAAATAACAGTAGCAGTGAGAATATACCCTATACCCACTCGGCCCGTATGCGCTCCATGTAGTCATACATTAAAACCAAGAATTTGTAGGGTTGGGGAGCAGAATTTGTGACTGACCCCCTACTTGGGATTCATTATTATTAGTTTCCGTCTAAGTTTATAGAGTACGCCATGAGTTTTATGTGGGAATTTCTACTCAGTTTTCAGCCTTAAATTAAACTAAACGAAACTTGCTTGTATTTAATTATTAATTAGTTTAACTTAGTTGTAATTTAGTTTTCTTTAGATTTGGGGCTGAAAAATGAGCAAAAATTACCAGATGGAACGCGTGGCGCCCTCTGAAAACTCGGATGGAACTAATAGGAATGAATGCAACACGTTTCAATAGGGACTTTTTTTTAAGAGTTACAACTTCTTGCTTAAAATCATTAGTCAGGAAATTAATACAAAATATTAACAGATTTATAGACGACCCATATTTAATGTCTAAAAAGCAATTGTGTTATTTATTTCAGTTTGTTTCTTTCACATTTTTTAAGTTTGTTTTGGGAAGGGGATGGTTATGCTGTAGTATTCTGTACAGCAAAAGCTGCAAAAGTTTTGCCCGTCCGGCCGTTGCCTTCTTCAACTCCGAAACGGTACCAAATAGAGGCTAACTGTTTTCACCATTATATTCAGCATAAAAAAATGTGTTAAAAGGAGTAAAGAAAAATAAATCCGGAAGTATGAAGTGGGGTTGGCCTACAAGTGACCGGAAGTGGCCGACGAGTGACCGCATTATCTCTGGTATATGTTACCACATAGAGACAAACTGTGGTCACCATTAGATTCAGCGTCCAACAACTAGTTAAAAGGAATAAAACAAAACCGGAAGTATGGAGCAGAAGTGGCCGACAAGTGAGCCCATTATGTATGGAACGGTACCAGAAAAAGAGACAAACTATTTTCACCATTAGGTTCAGCATCCAAAAGTTAGTTAAAATGAATATTAAAAAAAACCGGAAGTATGAAGCGGAAGTGTCCCGGAAGTGTACAGAAGACCGGTTGAGACTAGAGTATCGCTGGCTCAGCTTGTGAGTTGCAAATAAAACAGTATATTGATATTTTACAAATGGTTATGCAACGGTTTTAATGTTCTTTTCGTATTAGGAATACAAGGTAATTTATTATCGACGGAATTTTTCACTTTTCCTGGTGTAGTTGTAACGCTTGTTTTGTTCTGTCAAATTTTTTTTTTTTTGGTCACATCTCGGTTGATATGAGAGTGTGAACCACTCCAAAAGTATGGCAAAACTTGGTTTGTGAATGTGTTTTGTTTAAGTGCAAAGTCCTTCGACGTCCATGCATTACTGGTCGGCTGTAAAACCTGCCAAATGTGAGAACTGCTTCGTCGCCTAACAGGTGCGCACTACCCATTCCCCCCCTTTTCCAAGAATGGACCAGTCTGGCCCGACATAGACCTGGTGTGTGTGTGTGGGGGGGGGGGGGGGGTGGACATTCAAAGCTGACGGATAAAATATAGTATCGTTAGCCAAACGAGAAGAGCGAGCTGTGGAAACAGGTTGTAATGTTTAGTGTCTGGCTTTTCAAGCTCTTCTTTGTTGAACGATTTTGGTAAAGGTCAAGATACAAAACAGAATTTAAAGGGACGCTTACACGTCATGACTTTTTCTTTAAATTTAGTTTGGTCGCGAGATTCGAACAGACGTTCTCTTGGGTTGGAGTCAAGGAAGCAGCTGGCCACTGGGTTGTTGCCGCTCGCTTTGCTCAGGGTCCCCAGGAACTCCCTTACAAAGCTCGCAGTGTGCCTTGGGAAATATTTCTTGCTGCGTCTGGTTATCTGGTCGTTTAGAGCTCCCTAACCACTGAACCGCTTGCCCAATTAGAAAAAGGTCTTGTGGAAAGGGCACATATATAGAGCAATAGCTGTAAAATGAGTTGAGAACCACTGGAGAAAATGTAGTAGAAACGTGTCGTGCCAACAACAACAAGCCAAAAACTAATTTCATGGTTTAAGCTCAGGTCCAGATCTCCGATAAGGCGAATTTTCATAAATTGGTATGCTTCTTGACCAAGTCCATAAATGCTTACATACCAAATTTAATCGAAAATATTTTCCCTGCCGGCTGAGATATTAAGCGTCAAAATGACGGCTTTAAAGTGGCACTATCACCAATTGAAAACCGTACGAAGATACTGTGGTGCCATGTAGCGGTAGGGCTATTGTTAACCTTTACAGCTTGCTCCTAGATGCACGAGGACGTACCAAATTTTCACTCAATAATTAAGGAGGTCGTGGCTTGTTTGTTTCGTTAAAAAGAAAGTGTTGTGCATTCTTTTGCTTGATGCAAGCAAGTGCTAGATAGCGCTAGATATTCTGAATACTTTCAATCGGTGATAGTGCCACTTTAAGCTCCAACTGTTGGTTTCATTCGCCAAATAGCGAGTGACGCAAGTTGGTTACTGATAATGGCGATTATTATGCTCCAATAAACCTCTTTACAAAACTAAACGGTTTTAAATGTTACTCGTTGACGATTGCCCATTTACTGTGAGGGTTGACTGATTTAAATCATTGTTTTAAATCGCGATTTATATCAACAAAAAGAATTATTTATTTTTATAAATTTTAGTGGAAATAGCATGAGAAACCTTCTTAAATGTTACTTTAATTCACGGCTGAGGAAATTTATGTGGAAAAAAAAGGTTGTTAAACTTGTATTTCTCAGAAAGTTTTTGAATTAGCAATTAGTTCATTCGTCTGATACTTCAAACGTCGTAAGTATAACTTAAACCCGACATGAAAGAAGAAAATGATTTTAAGCAATTTTAAGTCCAGTATGGCTGTGTTCTTTTGGTTTTTAAATATGGGTTTACTTTAGTTGGAACAACGAAAGCTGAGCCCGCTCCATTACGTCGACAGAGTAGATCAGATATATAACAATATTGTTTAGATTCAGATTTTTACTCTACTATAAAAACTTAACACTAAACTTAAATCTAGTCCAGCTAACCAGACTGATGACCATTGAGAGCAAAGGACCCCATACATACATGTCTTAAAGACCTTGTAGTCAGAACGTCTGGTCAACTTACAGAACACTTGCCTCAGAACAGCGGTACATACGATAATATATTGTTGTGTATCTAGATGGTTCTAAGTTGAACATTGGTTTACACATGACCTCTGGGAGACAAAAGCAACTTAAAGTAATTTATCCTGAATCCACCAAGGTTTACGCACGTCCACCATGGTTTACGCGCATCCACCAAGGTTTACGTGCATCCACCAAGGTTTACGCGGGTCCACCAAGGTTTACGCCTGTCCACCAAGGTTTACGCACGTCCACCAAGGTTTACGCACGTCCACCGAAGTTTACGGACGTCCACAAAGGTTTACGCGCGTCCAAAAAGGTTTACGCGCGTCCACCAAGGTTTACGCGCTTCCACCAAGGTTTACGCGCATCCACCAAGGTTTACGCACGTCTACCAAGGTTTACGTGCTTCCACCAAGATTTACGTACGACCACCAAGGTTTACGTGCTTCTACCAAGGTTTACGTGCGTCCATCAAGGTTTACGCAGGTCCACCAAGGTTTATGCAGGTCCACCAAGGTTTACACTCTTCCACCAAGGTTTACGTGCTTCCACCAAGGTTTACGCACATCCACCAAGGTTTACGCGCGTCCACCAAGGTTTACGCGCGTCCACCAAGGTTTACGTGCTTCCCCCACAGCATGGTTTTTCGTCGAAAAACCATGACCACAGTCCACCAAAAAATCGAAAGTGACAGAAATATTTGATTATTCTGGCTTTGAATTATATGTTCTGATGGAACTTTATAGTATTCTTGGTGATGTCGTGGGTTGTACAGGAAATCCTGCAAACCATACATATATATATAAAAATAATCCATCTGATCTTTTGGAAAATTAAGTATATTTTTTTCAAGATTTGGTGTGGATTTGAAACTTACAGAGTATGCCTGTTTTGCAATATAGGGTAAAACCAGGATTGTATAAATATGCAAGGAACGAGGAGTAGTAAATCCTACTATAAGGCTCAGACCTGTAAATGTTCTTTAACGAATGCGTAAAATGCAATGATGATGCACATTTTCCCAACCACCACATATTTAACAAAGTGTGAAACGAAACCGTTAAATATCTAGTAAACTTCTGAACTGGGTACCAGTGGCGTGGCTACATTATGTAGGGCCAGTGGCAAATTAGCCCTTGGGGGCTTCACTCCTTAATATACAGGATGATCCATACAAATTTCTAAGTCCTTAGTTTTTTTTAAGTTTTTTTATTTATTGTCAGACCTGTTGACAAAAAAAACCTGCGTGTGTTGTGCATGTGTCTGTTGAATTACGATCGAGGATATTTCTTGTTGAAACCCTTACACCGCTGACCGACGTTCCACACCAAAAAAAAAAAGATCAAGCAAATGATCATGATGTGCACATTTCCTAATGCCTCAGTTCATAAGCAAACGATTTGGCTTATAAAATATAAATGTTGTGATTAATGTCATCCCAGACTTGTAACATTATCATTATTTATCTATACTTTGTTCCACATTATGTTTTCAGAAAACTGACTGCATGACGCCACCTTTTCTTCCACTACGAATGCAAGAAATCGGTAAACATCCCATTTGTAAACTCTAACAGTAACTATGTTAAGTCTACAAGTGTGATATCTACATGTTTTTGCACTCGTAAGTGCAAGGAAACGAGTCGTCATCCAGTCAGTTTTCTGAAAACATAATATGGAACAAACTATACCTGTTAGCAAGAATTTATACGGTTGGGGAGGAGAATTTGTGACGGGGATCCTCCGCTGAAACGTCTTAGATCAATTTCTATTAGTTCCGTCCAAGTTTATAGAGGGCGCCATGTGTTTTATGTGGGAATTTCTACTCAGTTTTCAGCTTAAAATTAAACTAAACTAAACGAACTAAACGAACTAAACTAAACTAAAGCTTGTATTTAATTATTATTTAGTTTAGCTGAGTTGTAATTTACATTACTTTAGATTTGGGCTGAAAAATGAGGAAAAAGTATCAGAAGGAACACGTGGCGCCCTCTGAAAACTCGCAGAGAACTAATAGAAACTAATCTAACGTGTCTCAATAGGGACTTTTTTAGAGTTACAAAGTCTCCTCCCCAACCCTACAAATTCTTGCTGCTAGATGTATTGTACCGGGGCTAATGACCTTTTATCCGACGTAGTTAGTCGCCTTTTTCAGTACGGCATAAATTTTTAATCTACTACTTACTAACAGTACTTAAAGTGCACTATCACCGTTTGAAATTCTGTGGAATCTAGTAACATCTAGTGCTATTTAGCCCTTGCCTTCATCAAGCCAACGAATGCACAACGTCATTTTTTTTAACGAAACAAACAAGCCACAAGTCTCCTTAATTACTGAGTGAAAATTTGGTGCATCTGGAATAAAGCTGTAAAGGTTAATGATATTACTGCTGCTGGATGGCGCCGCAGTACTTCCGTACTCTTTTCAATCGGTAATGGTGCAACTTTAGGAAAAAGTGTCGTTTCTGATGACAAACGAAGAAGCCATATTTAAATACGACTGACCGGGCGTCCAGAATTTTCCAAATGCCCGGGTAACCAAACGAAAACTGCCCGAAAATATTAACAACATTCAAAACAGTGTTTGTTTCTTTTCTAATATTCTTCAAAACCCATTAAGAAAGTTGGAAACAAAAATAAATACTGTGGGAAGATTTTTTTGGTCCACTGAACAAGTTTCGCCCCAAAATCTTGCAAAATTCGGCCTGCCCCCAAGTTACTCTTATGGAATTTTCTCGACATTTAAATGTCGATTTAAATCATGTAAATCCGGTTTATTTTTTTAATTTCTTAACAAATTAATAGTTTTTCCCAACCCTGTAGGCATGTGACTCAACTGTAAACGCGCTCGCCTCGTTACTTTAGGCTTTCCTGACCAACCCTTGAAGAGGCAATGGAAGCTTTTATTGTGGAACAGCATTGCAAGGCCTCTCTGTGGCTCATTTATTATCAATGGCTGTGCGGTAAGAATTCGACGAAAAAGGGAGGGGGTTAAGGAATAGTCTCTTGTTTCTACATGATAACTTGTGTTTACGGAGTGGGCGAGTGCCTTTTGCGAGGAATGGCCCCTTCCCATCTCTCTCACTCTCTCTCTCCCCAACTAAAATCGATTGGGCCAAGGAAAGAGAAGCGGACCAGACTGCTTGGCACTCCAGCTGCCATTAGTATTCTTCGCTCACCGGGAGTCGAACCTACAGACAGCCTGGCACCGAGACGCTCCCTCCACAACCCACGCATCGAAAGGTGAAACGTAGCTGGTGCCAATTCACATCCGAGTCTAAATGGAGAAGGGAGCTTCACCTTTGCCTCTACAGTTCACATCTTCTCAACACCTTCACCCATATTCCGTCGTCATCTTGGTGGCTTCGAAGGTGCGTAGCCGTCCTCTCTCTTTGCCTTTACTGCGCTTTGCCTTTATTTCTGTTGTTCATGACGGATCGGGCGTGTTGGATGGGTGGATGGTGTGGATGGGAGTGGGCGGATTAGCGAATGGGTGGGTGATTGAAGATGATGGAGGATTACGGATTGGGGATTAGCGTTATTTAATACCAGTTGGGTATCGTGCTTCAACAGGTGATTGGCATCCATTCAAGTTGGACGAGTTGGCTCCGAGGGAATTTGATTTGACACGGATAGTTCTGATTCCCTCTCAAAAATTGCTTTTGAATGTTTTTTTGCATAATGCCTGACTTGAATGTCGGAACAATGGACGCCGCCAAACGTTGTGAGACCAAGTTATTTCTCCAGTAGTACCATTCTCATGTTTCCGTATAGTATGCTCTTTTGCTTTGGCTGTGTCTCTGGTCCCGGTGACGGGATCCTAGTTTGAAAGACTCTGGTCCTGGTGAATTTGTTGAAAACTAGGCCTTGGTCCTATTAAAATGATCATAATCTGCCTAATCACATGATACCTAATTTAGCCTAACCAAACCTATACTAATGTACGTTTCTCTAAAAACTACGCTTTCAGTGTTTGCTTGAATCCATACTCTTCAGTGCTGCGGTCCCGGCAATGTGTATAAGATAGGCTTGAAACAATTATGGGCCAACTGGGACCAGAGACACTATGTTTTGCGCACTCATTTCACAAGTTTTGATTTTGCTGTAATTCTTTACGGCCCATGCCAAATAATCCCACGTGCTACTTAGGTCGGTGAGGGGATTCGAACCGGCGTTCACCTGGTTTCTAGTCAGGGACGCGGATCGTTGTGCTGTGCTTGCTTGCCTTGGCCAGCCCTTACAGGTCACGCGTTGTTCATAGGGACTTTGGACAGGAAAGGGTTAACGTTAGGTCAGCATTGTCCTTAAAATAGATAAGGTTTGAGTAAGCATGGAAATAATTTACAGTTAATCATCTTTACGCACAGTTCATTCGATTGACGTGAGCTAGATTCCATCTGGCAAACCAGCAGGGTTTGAAAAAACCAGGGGTTTTCTGGAAAAAACCCAACTCAATGTTGGTTTTAGGTGGTTTTATTGTGTTTTTTTTTCGGGTTTTATCCAGTTCAGGGGATTTTTCAGGCTTTATTATCGAGTTTTATCGAGCACAACTGAGGTTTCTGTTTTAGTGTTTCTGGCAGACTACTATTGGTTGTTAGGTTTGGTTAATTGCAATGTACTACTGTATAACAAAAAACATTTCATTACAAACAGTTAACAAATATCTTGAAAATTATTAATAATTTATTACAAGAGCTAATATTATCCTTTGTCTAGGTTAACTGTTGCTTGCACGTAAGATCTAGCCACAGACCGGATGATTTTTAATAGTGATAGCTAAAATAGGTGGAAAAAAAACACTAATTGATTTTACTGTGGGTTTTTTTGTGTGTTTTTTCTTGCAAATCCTGCAAACCAGCCCTTTCACTAACATCAGGAGCATATGGAAAACAACGCTGTTTTTGACACGCTCGTGCTTACATCGATGTCTTAAACGACATGTAAACTGGTAAATTTAATTGGGGTGGCAGAGGTGTCATTGCCATGGTAACAACGCTCCCTGAATTTAAATCCAACATCGTGTGAGTAAATGCTTGAAGTCTTAAAATCCGTAACAAGATAATTTTTAGAATTCGCCCTGATGAAACAATTTTCGCAGGTCGCTTGGCACTCACATTATTGACTGTTTTCGTTGCGATCCGACATAGCTAAAACTGCCGCCATGTTGGAATTTCAGATGAGTTTTAACTTCTAGTTGCGAGAATGCGTAAACACGCCCCAACATCCTGAAGTTGGAAGAGGATGGTTTATCTAATTACCTGGCTGAGCTGGTAGGGATTGCCACTTGTCAATCAGATAAACTTCATCAGGGGGATAGGCTGGCATCTGCCACCGCTCACCCACCAACCAGCTTAATAGCCATAAGCTATAAAAAGATGCGTATTTATGATTTTTCAAAATAAATTTTTTTTTTTTAGCCTTAAGTCAGCCGAAGCAATTGAATGCTCATGTGACTGAACCGGGTCAATTTTGAACATTACCAGACTGTTTTGAGAAGAAGATATATCTGGTAAAGGGAGGTGCCAACCCGGGGATTCGATCCGGGAAACCCCCGATCATTGTAGGGGCCGAAAGATTGTCCAGAATTGGCCAGAATAGTTCCCATAGCTGCTGAAGGAGCATGGTAGCCTCTCACGCTACCCTGGCCGGCAGTCCTGGCGGGAACTTTGCCAAGGTTCTTTTTCCAGGGGTTCGACCAGATCCGCAAGCCTCCAGCAAACCGGGCTGAGCTCTCTCACCGCTCAGCCACGATGACCAAATCATTAGGCATTGGATCTGTTTAAATTGATATGCACAGTATTAGTTAAATATTTATACAAACTTGACGATCTCCATAAACCTTCGATAATTGTGCCAAATTTCAGCTGGATGGAGGGCTAGTGCACTTAAATCAAAAGGCTATTACAAAATATGTCGGGTGAGGAGAAAAACTTGTAATCCACCATCGCCACTCTTAAGTGTCCGGGTGTTGTCCCACTTTAATTTTCTACGAAAAAAGAAAGATTGGAATGTTAGCTTAATTTAAATTTTGTTTAGGGGTGGGGGGGGGGGATGGTTTGATGGCGGGTTTTTTTCCCCCCGTTGTTCTTAAGATGGCTTTTATCGGCGTTTTATTTTTCCCCCTTTGAGTCTCGCTTTCCAAATTGAATCTTTGAGCCAAGGTGGGGGTGGGCGACTTTAAGGTAAGATGATCGATGAGGAGAGGAGATGGATCACGTTTCAGAACTTGAAACTAAAGCAGCCAAATGATCACCTATTTAAAAAAAAAAAAGCGAAGTTATTTTTAAGCTGAATTCTTTGAATCGGGTTATGAAAAGACATTTTCATAAAGGGTTTTTTGAGTGTCGATAAAGTTGGAATAATTATTAAAGATGAGCTGGTGTAACCATTGAATTGACTCTTCTACTTAAGAAGTGGAGATGAGTATAACCAAGAATTTATAGGGTTTGGGAGCAGAATTTGTAACTCTGAAAAGTCCCCATTTCAATGTATTTGAGTCAATTACCGAGACATCAATCGAACAGTAAAGTCAAGTCAATCTATTTCTTACTAAATACCGTTGATAAGATACTCTATTCCTGATCAATTCCAACTCAAATTCATGGATCACTGTCCATTCCAACTAAGTCATTGGTTCACTGCCATGTTTCAGTGGAATTCAAATCATTGCCGCATTCCGTATTTGCTATTTCAAATCAAGTCCAATCTTACTTTTCTTGTTATTATTCTGACAAACCAATTCCAATTCTCTGACTTGCTGTTGATCCAGTCTCAGTTCAAACCAGTTCCCTGTTGATTCAGCAGTTATTTTTACCAGTTTCACTCATTCCACCCAGTTCATGCATCTATAGTCTGGTATTGACATTTTTGGTGGGGAAGGGGGGGGGGATTTTTCTAGAAAATTTCTGTTTTAGAAACTAAATCTGGTATTATGCTTACATATCTTATTATTGCTTGGACTATTTCATTTTTTAGTAAGTGGCGGTAATTCGGGGGCGGGGGATTGTGAGACCTCCACCCCATCCCGTTTAGTGGGCTGTTAGACGTAAGTGGGAAAGCCCACTCACATAAGTGGGGAGAGCCCGTAGTTTGGAGAAAGTCTGTACAGCCAGTAAAAAAGTTTAAGTTAAGTATTTGTTCCTTACACCCCCTCCCCCCCCACACACACACACACATCCCACCCCAACAAAAAGAAAGGTTAATAGCACGTAGTTGTCTATACTTAATTTTTGACATCTTGCTGGCTGTCTATTCCCTACCCCCCTAACTATAAATTCCTATATCCCCCATTGCTTATAAACATTGCTCCTCGTTGTATGCAATGTAGGCTAGTCCATTTTCGTCCCATTTTCAGTGGAGTAAACCTGTACCTGTTTAATGACTTGAGTAAAATGATCAAGTTGATCAGACTGTTCAACCGTAAGTTATCGTGTCCTCTGCTGGACGGACAAATGGACAGATGGATAAACTCGAAACCAATGGTAATGTCTCGTCTAACAGCCCTAAAAGAGTGGTACTTGTGACGACTTGGGCTAAAGTTTGATCTAGTTTTATTTTTATGTAGTCAAGTGTACCCGGATGTGAAATGTGTGCCAGCGAGAAATAACTTAATTGAATTTGTGTTTTGTTGTTGTTGTTATAGTAATTGGACGGTTGGTTGTCCTTGCCTTGAAGCAAGCAAGCCATCTGGAAAAGGAAATAATAATGGGGAACATCCACTTAAGGGAATTGAGGCATGCTATATAGCAAATAACACTCTTGTTAGCCACACCTTATTATTATCGTGGCATGCTTGGAAGAATTAGCCTCTAATTATCGTTCCATCACATTCTCCCATGCCGGTATGGAGTATGTGATCACTCTTTTAGATAACATATTAAAAATAAGCTTGTTTTGCCGAGATCATTGTGACCGTGGTTGATAGTTACTATTCTCTATTTAGAATTGCTCAAAGTTTTAAAAAAAAAATATATATAAGAGCGTTTCGAACTCTGGTGGTAGGTTGAAATGCATCTTTGAAATTTTTAGTTTCTTAGTTTTTTACTGCATTACAAAGTCGTAATGCAATTCGGCTGCAGTATTTTTTAATTCATTTATTGGCGGAGCGAGCATAATGGACAACAAATTGCAAAATGGTTGGTTGGTTGAACTTTTGTAGTCTATACCACACGCCATGGCTGTTTGCTGTGACGTGCATATCACGTGACTGGGCTAGTCCAATCAGACGGCCAAACAGCCGTTGTTCTTGTTCGTCATTGGCTAACTCATGGTAACGTCACAGCAAACAGCCGTTGCGCATGGTTTAAGTGGTGCCCAAACAAAAGAAGGATTGGAATGAAATTTTCTAAATCACTTGAAACCCCCGAAAGTATTGCTAAGACTAAATTTGGAAGACATTGCACCGAATTACTATGACTGAATTACTATGGAAGAAATTGCACTTTTTCGAATTTACCTATGTAACACTCACACCATTGAAAATCTGGATTCCTGAATAGTTAATGAATTCTGAGGTGCGCTGCTGGTAATCAAGTGAACTTTTTAAAACATGGAAAAAAATTGGTGGGCGACATACTAGCGTGTATCGTAATTCTTCTGGTGTATAGATTTAACCGATTTGTTGTAACCGAAATTCATTAGTATTTTTATAAAGAATTTCTCGGAGTCTTACGTCATTGGAAGCAAACTGCTTATGTAGCTGAACTGGCTCAAAGTTGAACAATGATGGTTGATGGAGAAAGAAGTCTAGTGACGAGCATCTGCAGCAACAACCTAGTCGCAACCGATCTTCTGTACACTTCTTCCACTTTTGGGCCACTTCCATTTCCTTGTTATTTTTTATTCATTTTGACTAATTTTGGACGCCGAATCTAATGGCGAAAACAGTTTGTCTCTAGCTGATACTCATCCAAAGATGGCGGGTTCACTTGTCCAGTCACTTTCGGGCCACCTCCAACAAAAATGTTGAGGCGCACATCTGTATCATGTACTGCAACAGCTATATCTATTATTACAATCTAAAAATAGTAACCATCACAATTGCCAGTTAAAATATGTTTCAGGCCTAGTTTTGGGTTTTAGGCCTAATAATTTGGCAGCTTTTAGGCCTAATTCTTACCTGCCGTTTTAATTTCGTAAGTAACAGCTAACAGAGACTTGGGTTTGAGAGTAGGCTTATTCATTCACGCAACGTGGTGTCGCGATGCTAAAGTGTGCCTTTAGCAATATCCTTTTTTTTACGGTTGCGTGTCTTCCTGTGGTGGTTAAATGCGACGATCAAATGTTACTATTTCATTGAGTTAAGTTGAGGAAGCCTTTGGCTGCAATGAAGCAACGGTGTTTTAACTTGCCGTGTTTTTTAAAGTCCACTTGAATGCTACTGAAAAAGGGCGGTCACACGGGCAAAGCCGTTACTGTAGTCTTCCCAGGTTTCACTGTACAGAGCACTAAAAACAGGGGCAAACCCGGGTATTCGATCCGAGAAACCTATGATCACTGCAGGGAATCAGGATGTTGTCTATAATAGGCAAGAATAGATCCTGTATCTGTTGAAGGAAGCTGTTAGTCTTTTACACTGTACTGGTTGCCGTAGACAGGTAGGAACTTGGACTGTCATGAACTGGATCAGTTTATGGGGCATCAGACGAAAGTCGAACTGGAAAATCGTCTAATGGGATAATTAGCTAATATCTGCCTGAATAAAAAAATCTGGAAAATCATCTAAACGGAATACCTTGTAATGGAAAATTATCTACAAGGAATATCGTGTAATGGATAAACGTCTAACTGAACAATAACATGCCTGCGGTTTCTGATGTTGTATGTATAGCCGCAGCGAGTGTGGCAGGGACGTTAGACGATTTCCATTATACGAATTTCAAGTTAGACGGTTTTCCATTATACGAATTTCAAGTTAGACGATTTTCCATTATACGAATTTAAAGTTAGACGATTTTCCATTATACGAATTTCAAGTTAGACGGTTTTCCATTATACGAATTTCAAGTTAGACGATTTTCCATTATACGAATTTCAAGTTAGACGATTTTCCATTATACGAATTTCAATTTAGACGATTTTCCATTATACGAATTTCGTTTTAGACGATTTTCCATTATACTGTATACGTTCTTCCAATTATGGGATTTTGGACGATTACCCCTCGCCCCCAGTTTCTTTAGCTAATTTCTTCTTGATTGCTCGCCTCTTTTTAAGCCTGCATGGAGGTCCTCTTACAGACATCAGTTTTACTTCATGGGACTGTTTTTCAGCCGTGTTCCAAATTACTGTTCAATTTTTCAGCAGGTTGATTTTGTGAATGAGCTTGTTTTTGGTTCACTTCTTTTCATTGGTGCCTCGTCACTCGAGCTGCGATTTTTCCCGACTTTAGTCACAAAATGAACCACTTCCTGAGTTTGTAACCTTGGCAACTGTTGCTAGCTTGAGGTGGCGGTTGTCATGGCTACCAATGCGCTTCTTTCTACACGTTCAATTAAGAGAGATTGAATGTTGGTACACCAAAGTTGAGATGACAACCAAACTGGTAGCATGCCCATATTGCAGCAATCAAATGCGTAGAACTTAGCCTGTAAAGAAGAAGCGTGTCATCATTATTCGTACGTAAGTTTGGAGAGAACAGTAAGTGGTTAAAGCATGAAACATGGTGCCTAGCAAATTGCGGTACAGCCCACACATTACCAAATACAGTGTAAAATCCGCATTAAGTATTTTACTGGCCACAGTTCAGAAGTTTACTAGATATTTAAAAGTACATTCCTCCCAGCGCTATTTTTCTCGATCCTCCACATCAAGTACGGCCCCAAAGGTCTATTTCCTTACCGTTAGTCAATCCCTTGGTAAAAATCCGTTTTAAAATGTGGCGTCTATACGAGATTTTCTGTTGAATATTGGAGAATTTTATTTACTGTATCCTACACGTATATGATGCTTTGTGCGCCTACAATGACCTTGAAGTTTCATCATGTGTGTGCACATTTTAATTTTCAGGGTCATCATAGCTGAGTTGTGAGAGAGCTCAGCCTGGTTGCTGGAGGTTTGCGGATCTGGTCGAACCCCTGGAAAGGGGACCTTGGCAAAGTCCCCGCCAGGACTGCCGGCCAGGGTAGCGTGATAGTCTACCATGCTCCTTCAGTGGCTATGGGAACTATTCTGGCAAATTCTGGACAATCTTTCGGCCCTGACGAATCCCTGGGTTGGAACCTCCCTTTACCAGATATTTCTTCTCCTCTAAAAGTCTGGTAATGTTCAAAATTGAGCCGGTTAAGCCACACAAGCATTAAGTTGCTTCGGCTGACTTAAGGCTCAAAGAAATTAATTTAAATCGTTTGCTAATAATTACCAAGAGATAAAAAAAAATCTAAAAGACTAATGCGGTAAAAATTAAAATTAATTATGCCAAAAGATGCCTGAAGAAAAATTATAATATACTAGCCAAAAAAATTATAGAGTGTGATTTTAAAATACGAAAATCATTCTGGTTTGTGCCAACAGAATCTTTAAGTTGATGCTTTTTCGTGCACCATTCCCAAAGCCAACTGAGACAGTAGCTGCGTTCATCACTGTGGAGAACGCAGCTATTGTCTCAGTTGACCTTTGCGGTTATAAATGCGCGGATGGCAATCTGCACGTAGTGTTATATGGCAGGCGGAATGTTATAAGGCAGGCCGGGTGTCCCTTTAATGGTTTCGTTTTACACTTTGTGAAATATGTGGTGGTTGGTAAAATAGCATCATCATTGCATTTTACGCATTCGTTAAAGAACATTTCCACTTTGTGTTGGAGAGCATCGTATTACATTTTCGAGGATTTATAACGTTTCTGAATATTACATGACATCAATACGTTACATTCATGTGTAAATTGGACACAAGTCATCAGCGAAAATCGTACACTAGAAGTAACGCGATACATTAAGTGTCTTGAATGCAATTAGGTTCATTCAAGTGACATGACATTGATTTGAGCTGCTGAATCATTACATCTCTCTTTTACAAAAGTAATTACCACTCGTCCACTGGCATAATTTGAAAGTCATTGTTAAGGTTATAGTTAAGAATCTTATTTCTGCTTCGTTGAGTTTTTATTTTGTTTCCATTGAGCCTTAATGTCCTTTAGCCTTTAGTCCTTCAGAATGTGTTTAGTTGTATTGTTAACAGTTGTGACTTTAAAGAGTAATTAGATCCATTTTAACATGCATGTTTTACTGTTGGATCACTTACACAATAACTAAACACAAGAATTGCAGTAAGAAAACGTTACGTACGTTCTATCCGATACAACATTTTAATTACTGCATTACCAAAACATTTTAATTACCAAAACACGCTACGCAGACCGCCATTATTTTGCTGTAACACGCAGAAATTAATGCCGACAGATGGTACTTATCAATTTCGATTCGCAGCCGACTGAGATAGCTCTCTTGGCTGTGAGTAGATCAAGCGTCAAACGGCCTTAGCTGACAAAGTGGCTGTATGGATAAAGGCATGGTGGCCTAGTTTCTCCAGTTTGAATGCGGGGTCACGTAACTGTAATGAAACGTAAGGGTATAAGTGCCCCGTACTACTTTCTAGCATATGATTTTTGGTTATCTGGCATTCAACTGGTTGGCAGTGTGCACAGGAACTTATTTTTCTTTCTGCTTGGTGGCATGCTGTGTGTAAATACAAATAATGTCTTTATTCCTTGACTAAAATATTGTAATTTTTTTGTTTTTAGTGGCTGATGTAGCCAGAAGAAGGGGAAGCAGGGCTTTTGCCGCCCATTCACCTGACCCATGGCAAACACCGTGGACTTGAGTAAGTGAACATTTATTTATGCCATTATATTTTAATATTTTCGTTGGCATTGTATCATGGTAAGCTATGTTTAAGTTCAGAACAGCTTTGTGTCCCCGGTTGAATTTTTAACGCCCTTGAGTTTCTGGTTCAAATATTTAATCTTGAGCAAATAATGTGGAAATTGAATGAAGCATCATTTACTTTGCGATTTAATGTGAAAATCTCTTTAAAAATGTCATTAATCTGGAGCTGTTAAAGACACATAACTCCTTCCGGTTTGTCGTGCGACCTATTAAGAATAGCGTTTGCAACATTTACAAGGTTAGAGCTAATGTCGCAAAATCATCTCGCACGAAAGAAAAAAACAAGAAAATGGATGTGTTGGCAACATTTACATACGTTTGAACTAATGTCACAAAACTGAGTCATACGGGAAAGCCAACATGGATGCATGTACCTTTAAACATAGTTGCTTCCATATTGGCTTTCATGTGTTACTTACTTTTGCATCATTAATTCAAACATATATAAACGTGGCAAACACGTCCCGTTTTCCTTCAAGTGGAAGAAGGTTTTGTTACAGTTACCCAAATACAGAGTGATTCCCGAGTACTGAAAAATAGGCATGTAAAATAGGACTATTTTGTAGCCCCCGTAGGCTATAAAATGTACAGATGTTCTGTATTGATTTTCATCAATGATGGGCCAATGAAATGTGCCTTCATAAATGACGGGCTACTGAAATGTGCCAATAAAATAAGGTACGTGCCTAGCCTATCGTACAGTTCTTTCTGAATCACCCCAAGCATGTAAATATTGCAAAATCTATTTATTTGTTGGATATAGTAAACCTGAGTAGGTTAGGAGCATATATGCATGGTACCTAGGATACCCGACAAAATGAAAAGTAACCATCATCCAAAAAAATTTGCTTGACAGTTTGTTGCAAGCAAATACATACTCGTATTTTGCAGCAAATACATAATCGTATTTTGCAAGAAAATAATATTAGCGCCTATTTCTCGCTGGGGAAGCCAGAAATAAGTGCTAAAATATTGTAAAATGCTTCAGTGGCCCCTGCTTTTTTGGGGGATGGGGGATTACACCACTCCCCCACACTCGTAGGATATGTCAGGTCTATCTTAAAGTATTTTTTAATATTCAGTATTGTATACGTCCTAACTAATGAGTAAAAAAAAAGGGGGGGGGGGACAAATATTTTCTTTATCAGGTAGTTTCATAAGTAATAAAGCATTCATGTTCTTAAAAGGGAGGGGGGGGAGACAGAATTAATTCGACGTGAGTTTTTCTGATTTCCACTCAATTTTTTTTTAATGATTCTTTTTTACCCCCTAGTAACCCATCTGCTTATGTTTCTCCGGGCTCGATGCAAAAATCTCCTCTCCTTTAAAAATGTTTTGGCCCATTGTGGAAATTTACAAAATGTTGGTACTTGGCATACAAACGACGAATGGAGGCTGTAGGATGAGTCACTGGGGAAAATGGTGGAAAGCTTTAAAAGTAGTAAGACTTAGTGACTGGGGAGGGCGCCACCTCCTTGGTTCTTTATTGATCCAGCCGCCCTCCAATTCGTATCCTAAGAAGAGAATCGCCAGTTAATCCAGGGATTTCGAAAATCCAAACTCGTTGCGTGTATTTTAAATTAGATTTATGTTTATAGGGGAAAGAGCATTCACATCACATAGACGTTGCCCTTTTTCAACATCTTTCCCTCTGATTACAAACTTATCCCCTCCCCCCGAATTTTCCAAATTATCTGCATAAACTCATACGTGCATTTAATTACACTATTTACAATATCGTAAATTTATTGCTCGTGAAAAAAAATAATAATGCGACGTCACGAATCGTAGGACACCTCTCCCCCCCCCCTTGTCCAAAACTGGCACACTCCCCAACCCCACCCCCCTGCCCACCCACTCCCTTGCTTCAAAGCAGTCGCTTATATATTGTTGTGTATATGTGTGTGACCTTCCAAGTCACACTGAGAAATTTAACAGCTTATCTCAGCTAGAGCCCGTAACTAGTGCAATAATTGTGTCACAGTAGTGGAGTTGATAATAGCAAGAATTTATAGGGTTGGGGAGGAGAATTTGTGACCGAGACCCCTTCTGAAACGTCTTAGATTCATTCCTATTAGTTCCGTCTAAGTTTATGGAGGGTGCCATGAGTTTTTATAGCCGACGAAAATATACATTACCTATTTTTATTGCGATTCCCTCCTTTTGAGCTAGTATGCCCCTAGAAGCTTGAAAGTTGGCTAAGTTGGAAAGTACTACTGCGCATGCGCAAGGATGGGCTGGCTATATAAACTCTGCGCAGCCGTTCGATGGCATCATTTCTCCTAGGGCGGTCACATCAACGTGATCGCCTTGAGCTACTCCACCCTCTCCTCGTCCGCCGGTCCTCCGCACTAGTGAACCTCGTCCTCTCTACAATCCGCCCTCGTCCGCTCCCGCAGGATGTCTTCTAGGATTCTACCGGTTGAGGCTCTGCTCCTGGCCATTCCTTCTACAGTCCTTGGATCCGCAGGCCGGAGGGCCACTCCGTCCTCCTCTAGGATCGGGATAATTCCTCCTACCAAGGTGACACATCGTTGGTCCGGACGCATCCCTACTCACCGATCCTCTGTTGTTTGAAAGCCACTCGGTCCGCCGTCCGCTACCTTCCCGGCGTTAATTACCTCATTTCCTTCTGAAAAAACCAGGGGCGGCTTTCGTGGAAGCCGATCCGCCTCAGGTCTTATCCCATACATCTCGCAGGCGCCATCCTCTTGGCATGTATCTTCTTCAACGGCTGGTCCCTCGATCCTCGGACGTGCGCTCCGCTCTCTCCATTCACCTGCCCGTTCCCTTTCCAACCTTTCAACGACGCTTCTGCGTTCCTGTCCTTTCACCAGCATGCTCGTCCTCTCTGGACAATATACTGGGACACGATCCGCCTCCACCTCCTTCGCCTGTTCTAGTGGACCTACTTTGTGAAGAGCTGCCAGCTTCTCCCAACTTTGACATCCACTACACCCACGTTCGCAGGTGCTTCCATCCCCTGCTAGGATTCACTCTTCTACTACGGACCTTCTGGATACCCCAGTTGAAGCCTCACTCTCGACACCTCTGCTCCCTCTTTAGGAGCGGCCAGACAGAGGACCAGTCCATCCTCTCCACGCGGAACCACCGGTCCTCAGGGCCAGCTGGCTTCACCATCCTACGCATCACTGCACATTCTCTCTGCCTTGCCTTCTTGGATTGGACCACCTCACCACCTGCTGTCACTTTCCGCCTTCTTTCTCCTCCAGCATTTTATGCTGTTGTGTAACCAAAGCATATGATATCCCTCCGTGCAGTCACCATCTGCGTATCCTACTGCGCAGCCCTACTTTCTCGTTTAAAACGCTCCATGCTGTTCACTTCATTCCTAGCTGTGCGCCATCCGCCGTGTCCTACCCTATCCTCCGTTGATCGTCCTCATGCCTCATGCCTCGTGCCAAAGGGACACCGAAGGACGGACCCTCATCCCGCACTCCTTGCTCCGCATCCCCTCCGGTCCCTTCAGTAGCGGATAACGTCGAGATTCTCGAACTTACTTCGGACCAGGATTCGTTGAAGCAGCCTCGTCCGCCGCACAATCCTCTTCTTTCCAAACCATCCGCTCCGATGCCTTGTGACACTGTAGCCACGTCCCCGATCGCCTGCAGTCAGCCCCAACCAGCACGGGACCTACGATTCTTTGCTAATGAACTATCACGTACCAAGAAACGTTATGCTTGCCTTAAGCTTCAACTTAAAGCCCGGCATGTTGCTGCCAAGTTGGTCTCCCCCCGTGGTCCGCCACTCACTCTTCTTGATTAATACTCGCACTTGTCCCGTCTTTTGGTAAAGGGACGCTTCGTCAATCAGCGGACCAACGATCCGCTTACTCTGTCCCACGTGCATACCCTCATGGACTCGTCAACTTTTAAAAAACAGGCGACTCTAGTCTCCGATTACACTTCAGCTTGGCTTGCTTCGATTCGTAAGTATCGCGAGTCTTCCCTCGACAATACAGGACCTTCGTTCGCCCCGGACAAACCATCCCGTCCTATCCCAACCATCCCCACTCTTACGTCCGCTCACAGACGCAACAATTCTTCCATGAGAAGCACACATTCTTTTCAGAAGACTCGTTCCTCCGTCCTCGGTTCCGTCCTATGCTCGGGCCTCCGTCCTATGCTCGGGTCTCCGTCCTATCCCGTCCTCGTTCCCTTCTTCATCAGTTCATGGCTTGTCGCCTCCCCATACATTACAATCCCCTGAATTTTACGTTTATATACACGTAAAAAAAAGAAGAAAAGGGGGGGGGGGACACAACTGCACAGCATAATTCAACATGTCCACCTCTTCTTCATCTGAAGATCCTGTTACCCGAAGTTACATCAACCGAACGAGGAACTGTGTCTTCATCCATGGCTTGTATTTACCTGGGTTTTTCCACAAAATTCTACGACGTATCACTTCGATCCTCATCCTCGTCCTCACCTCATCCTCATTGCGTGTGACGGACAGGAACGTAACTGCCGTATTTACATCTCCATCTCGCCAAATCGATGGACTGTCATTTCTACGAAAGCAACATCAATCACGACAGCGGATGCTACACACAGCTAAGCAGTGAGAAGATTTACAGCCTCTGAAGCAGGGTCCACTGCAGGATTCACCATCCCGTAGGACGTGTCCGACTCAGACTCGATCATAGGATGCTCGATCCTCAATCCTCGATCCTCATCCCCACTAGGATGCTCTCTGCTTACAGGGATCTCCCGGTTGAAGCTTCGCTCCCGGCCACCTTCATTCCGGCTTCAGGGGCAGCTGGAAGAAGGACCGATCCATCCTCTCCTCGAACAAGGATCCATCCACTATCCTCCTCGTACTGCTGTCCTCCTTTCCATCTGAAGCAACCAGAGGTACTTTTCGCAAGGGCTGATCCAATACGGACCACATCCCCTACACTTCGCAAGCAATCTCCTCCAGGACGACCATCCGCTTTCTGCCTGCCTTATTTCTACAACAACTCTCCTCCGTGCTGTCAATGATACATACTCCCACGAGCTCGAACTGATAAACCGTCGTTGTGATTCCCTTCGTATGAACTATGCTCTGCTCCGTGTACACAACGCCTGGGTTTCGTTAATTCCTGCATCTCCACCTTGAAGGACCTACTACTGTGCCCGTTCCCACATTCAATGTATAAGACTTGTCCCGTCCTCTGCCACATTCCGTTCACCACTCCGTCCTCGTCCTGCGGACATACCTTCATCGCCATCCGTAGCTGCGCTTTACCAAGCAGCTCCTTCACTGTTACGGTCCCTACCCTTCTGGCCCTCAATTGTTGTAAACATCCTCAGGACGCACAAGACACTATCTTGCTGTCACCTTTTCTTTCTAGCTAAACGCGGACACGCAGTTGGCTCCGCTATTTTAGTGTGTTTCAAACACAAAAAAAACAAACACTCAAGTTCGACAGATGGCAACCCAACCTTGACAACGGACAGCTTGGCGTCCGCCCCTCTTGCATCTCATGCGTTTTTGCACACAGCCTTCACGTCACTGCATCCTCAACTACATGCAACCTGGTCTACATCACTTTTAGCAGTATGTTTGTGCTACCATCCGCACATACTATAAACAACTACACACCCGTTCCCGTACGTCCACCTCACCAATCTCTCCATCCGCTTCCTGGTTACCACATCAAGATCCTTCATCCAAGACCACAGACGTAGCACTAGTTTGTCCTTCCCTAAACGACATTCCCGTCTGTCTCTTGTTCTTTAACACAACGATCTTCAGCATGGATTCCGCTTCATCCACCTCCCATGTGGGGACAATACAATCGCAATCCTCGCATCCCTGTTAGGACCTTATCCTCACAATTTCAGCTTTATGAAACAATACCTTCACCCTTTTACAAAAGTGTCTAGCATTCAACAATCAGCATCTCTTCTTCTCTGGAAAATCATTCCTTTCGATCGTCGTCCTACACCAACCAACTGCCTTCCTGATTCAACTTCGAAACTGTGTTCCACATTTCCAGTTTACCACGGTCCGTCCTGCGGACAGTGTCCACTCCTCACATCTGCTGCGAGTTCGTCGCGTCATGCGTTCGCCATGCACATTCCCACTTTCCTCATCCGGACGGTATCCACTCTTCACGTCTTCTGATCATAAGGGCAATCGTCATCCACTTGCCAACTTCACACACTTTCCGGAGACCGTCCTACACACGGTGTCCACTCCTCAAATTTCCTAAAGAACTTACAACGACACGCACCATCTGCCTGTCTGTTTCACACTGGGAGCACCATCATTCCCAACAAGATAGGCGATTTCGGAACTTTATCTGATTTCCTGTCTTGTACCCCACGGTGTTAAGACCCCTGCTTGCGGTTCCTTCTTCTGCTTCTTTAACCAATAATAATGAATATTACATTTTACCGCACTGCCTAACCTCACTCAAGGATTTTTTCCTCCGAAACAACGGATCACTCCTCGATCCGCATATCGTTTCGGCTATCAGTGACATTGGTTTGGGACTCAGGTTTGTCTTCGCCAGGGACTAGTTCCCGGGGACAGCGAGCCTAGCCCTCCTCCGGGTTACAAAGTCCGCAATAAAAATAGGTAATGTATATATTCGTCGGCTATAAAAAGACTAAAATTGCAGGGCCTGCACCTGCTTAATTTTAGTTTTAATTGCCTAACCGAAAATATACATTACCTTAACTCTCACCCAGGCCTCCCCTCCATTGTCTAGGTTCTGGGTGCGGAGAAATAATGCCATCGGACGGCTGCGCCGAGTTTATATAGCCAGCCCATCCTTGCACATGCTTAGTAGTACAAGCTTGGCTGGGAAGCCAACTTTCAAGCATCTAGGGAAATAATAGCTCAAAAAGAGGGAATCGCAATAAAAATTGGTAATGTATATTTTCGGTTAGGCAATAAAAACTAAAATTAAGTAGGTGCAGGCCCTGCAATTTTAGTCTTTTATGTGGGAATTTCTACTCCGTTTTCAGCCTAAAATTAAACTAAACTTAATCGAAACTGGGTTAACTAAATTATAACTACGCTAAATAATAATTTAATTATTAATTAGTTTAGCTTAGTTGTAATTTAGTTTACTATAGATTTGAGCTGAAAAATGAGCCAAAATTGCCAGATGGAACGCGGGGCACGCTCTGAAAACTCTTGACGCAACTAATAGGAATGAATGTAATACATTTAAACAGGGAGGTTTTAGAGTTACAAATAGGCATCAGTTGAAACGCTACGAACATTTAAACTGGTGATGAACCTTTGAAAATCGCGTATTTTTCCGTCAATCATGGCATCATTAGGTCCCTGGTTTGCGTCCCAGTCGTGGAAGTTGTTTTTTCTTTTTCTCCGATTGGTTTACCATGTACTCTCACAAGGCCAGTCTTTAATAATGTACTTATTTTCATTCCAGTTCCGTACCATATCATAAAGCTAAAAGCACTGAACTGCTCTAGATTCAAAACTTTATGATCCTTGATTTATGGTATATTTTAATCTTCTCCAAAACAAAACTTCCTGCGGATTCCCGCTTAGCTAATCCCATCAAGGAAGAGTGGGAAGGTTAATAATTGAAATGTATGAAAAATCCTTACTGCATAATTTTCAATTATTTCACTTAACGTTTGAAGACTTAGTCAGTGGGATTAGCTTGGCGAAGAGCTTGGTGTTTGATATCACTACTTCGAACTGCTACGAAGTTTAACGGGAATCCTTAAGTGGGTGTTGGCTTCTTGAGGAAAAACTTTGCGCATAACCGCAAAAGATTAACACTCACTGGTCTTCTACTTGAATTTTCAGTGAAAGGATCCGTTCACCATCATCAGGAAGGAAAACGTACACAACGAATAAACGTCACAAGCGCGGTTCAGCTTGTGACGTTTATTCGTTTGTGTACGTTTTCCTTTTTGATGGCGCAGAATGGATTTTTTCACGGAAAATTCAAGCAGAAGAACAGTGACTATGTTCATCTTTAGCCGTTTGCCGGTTTTCGTTGATGTTGGCTTTCCTCCATGGCATGCAGATTTGCTGTACCGAGTCAGAACTTTATAAATGGTAAAAAAAAATCAATTCGTACTTTACGAACTTTAGTTACGTTTTTCATTGAAATTGTAGATTTGAATGCAGTGGCTCGACTCACGATTTTTAAGAAAACTTTTTTTTTATGTTCAATAATTTTTACCACAGGCTGACTAGCAAAGTAGCATTTTGTAAAGCTTTACTTCAGAAACATCTAGCGAGTCATTGCTAAATATATGAATAAGTGCAGATTACAAAGCAAACATGGTGTTATTAAACTGAGTAACTTTGAAATATGTAAACACATTATACACGTATTTGTGGCAACACATGTAATTGTGGCTGGCTGTTAGTGACCTCTTGGTCCTTGCCAGGCCCGTTGCTATCGCAACAAATATTGTTATTATATCATTGTTATTATACTGAGAGAGTTCAGAAAATCAAAGCACAAAAATAAAGACGCACAATCTCACAACTAGAAGGAAATCAGTCCAAATTTCTGCAAATTTTCGACAGTTTGCCTAGAGGATGATGAAATACGTCTCCCAACTGTCTTCTTCAGGCACTATTTTGAGGTTTTCTGCTGCTTTGAATCACTTTAGGCCGCGCGGCAAACCTTCCGAATGTCGATCCAGTAGCAGTCGCCACTTGGCCAGTAGACCTTACAAAGCACTCGCCATATCACAATTTTTACTCGCCACATACAAAATACGTCTTGTATGATGAAAGGTTTCTCTAATTTATGCATTAACAAAATTGTGCAAACTCCAGTATTAATGCAGAAAATCCACTTATATAGCCCTTATAAATCTGAGCGTAACGCCGCAAACCGTTCGTCTCTAACTTATACAGTTCCAGAGATACCCCTGTTTTAGTGGCATGCTCTGTAGCTAGTCGCCGATTTGGCGAGTAAGGCTAAATTCCAAGTCTCTGACTGTTGATTTCCACTCGCCAAATGGCGAGTGGCGTCCAACATTGGGAGGTTCGAATGTAAACAAATTGACTGATGTGATTCAAAGCAGCAGTAAAACCTCAAAATAGCGCCTGAAGAAGACAGTCGGAGGCGTATTTCATCATCCTCCAGGCAAACTGTCAAAAATTTGTGGAAATTTGGACTAATTTCCTTCTAGTTGTGAGATTGTGTATCTTTATTTTTGTGCTTCGATAAACTGAGTAACTTAAATAATGCCAGTAATACAAATTTCCCACAAGAGAAGTCAGTGAGGTAGTGACAGCTTTCCCCACTTTCAAGTGGATGGGAAGTACACGATTCACTATCTATATCTCCAAAGCTGTATATAAATGACTTGTTTGACAAGTAGTTTGTCAAGTAGCAGTTAGTCAAGTATGATTTGAACACACTTTAGTTTCTCTCCACTTATAAGCTGGTTCCAATTCTCACTATGACCGAAGGTAATAGTCATTCTATTTCATTTCGCTGTCAGTTTTGTTCAAAGTTGATGTTGACTTTGCTCGCTAGTTATCAGTCTCTTTACAATCCTTATCTCAAAAAGTGGTTCAATTTCTATTTTATATTCCTCGTTATACTTTACGATCACTTTACTACTTTGTTGGAGTTAAAGAGGACTTCGGTAATTAACTTTTGCGTACGGTAAAACTTGAACCATGGTCTGGGTTGCCTCTTCTTTTTGCGGTGTTGGAAAAAAAATCATGATAAAAAAAAAGTAAGTAGAAAAATTGATTCGAATCGAATTTTTTTCATATGTATTGCTTATTTATTAAATACTTTTTAAATTTTATTATTAAAAGTGTTTTCATTGCATATTGCATTTTTCAGGGTGGTTTGATTTAAATCAAGCAGATACAACTGATTTTTATTAATATTAATCACTTCGATTTAAATCAAATGGTATTTATTAATAAAACTCCAGATTTAAGACACTAATTTTACCCTTCCTTTAAATATTTAAATTTTATTTAAAAATTAATATTAATATTAATTAGTTCAATTTAAATCATGATTTAAACCAAATCGTATTTATTAATAAAAATCTAGATTAAGTCAATAATTTTACCCTTCCTTTAAAGTTCCTTTAAAGGAAGGGTAAAATTATCTGTTCCTTTAAAGATACCATGCTCCTTCAGCAGCTAATGGCACTTATGTCTACTGTATGAAATTGTGCAATGATGGAGAAAGTTGGTTGTTAAAAAAATATCATACGTCTAATTCACTGGTGTTCAGCAGAACATTCAGCCTTGTATTCTGCCGATTAATCCGGTACTCAGCCTAATCGGCCGAATACGTCAATTGTTTGGGTGCTGAATATTCGGTATTCGTAGTTTAACTATTCGGTGCATTCGTAAACTACTCGAAATAAGCAACCTCTTGCAAACTTTGTGTTTAAGACTCCACGCATTTCGACAGATGGCTCTGGCATGCCATATCGGGTAAAATGTACACGTAACAAACTTTTTGCTATTAAAAGTGTCTGTTAGTTACCTGTGTCATGGGACTGTTCATTGAGTTTAGTATACTCCGTGATTGTATGCCTGAACATTCAAAATCATTTGGGTGCTATTGACTTAACTCTTGTGTGGCAATAGAATTAAACTTTCCTAAAGACATGGGCTGGGGTCTAATATAATTATGATTTTTGTGTGAAGTCCATCAGCGTACTGCTTTAGTAAACAAAACGTAGCGTTGGTACATGTATTCAAGAATAATTTATAACGCATCAAGGTATCCAACATGTAACCAACATATGTAGCTTGTTGACAGGAAACGCATTAATAAATGAAGATAATGTAAATGGGTATTTCATCAAAACTCAGTTTGTCATCCTGTTTAACATTTTTCAGATAACTTATTCATGAATTTTAATTTTAAATTAGGTAAATAGTTGGAAAGGTTCTGCTTTTAAAGCATTGAATTGGACAGCTATTAATGGGAAAATATTATTGCTGAACGTATAAAGGATAAACTCATCAATTTGAAATACTAGAATTGCTAAATGCATTTATAAAGAACTCAAGAACTGCAGTAACTCGAATCCATTGTTGTCCATTGAATGTGTTATGACTATGATGTACAATATTAATTTTCTTGCTAGTTGGCGTGATATAATGATAATCATGAATGCCCAGATGGTAAGATGCAAACAGATTTGTTGTTTGGAAATGGGGTTAGTGGCGACTTAGATTGGTGAGTGCCTCATATATTGTGTTACCTACCGATAGTAAATAGCACTGGCCAGTTCAAAATTTAATGCTACAAAATACTACGAACGCTTGATTGAGACCTAATTCATACCGTTGTTTTGAATAAAGTTATCCAGTGATTTTGAGGTTATTAAAAACATGTTAGCTATTGTAACAGCTATTGTATGCAAAACATGTTAGCTATTGTACACAGATTATCTTGATGAACCTATTTTCGATACCTTTTGGACTTAAATGTCTGACTGCCTGAGCGGGAATTGAACCCATGACCTTTGAGACCAAAGGCCGGAGTCCTACTGCTCAGCTTTGCTGGCACAGCCGATCTGAGCAGTAGGACTCCTGCCTTTGATCTCAAAGGTCGGGGGTTCAATTCCCGCTCAGGCAGTCTGACATAATGACATTGAAGTCCAAAAGGCAACGTAAATACTAAATAGGTTTGCATCTGTATTTATTAATTACTTTTCCAGCCCATCTGGCTTTGTGTCCTTATAAACTCTAAGCTTATCGTGTTAATTTACCAAAAAAAAGTTACTTAAACTGACCCAATAATATATTTTTTTAAGAAAACATTGATAATTAGCCAAATCAACTTTCCGTAACCTGCGGAGTAATCGACGCAGGTGGCTTATGGAAAAGAAAAGCTTTTGCAAGCTAAATCTGTATAGGTAACATTAGGAGTCTCAAGCGATAGGAAACGAAGGGTTTTTTTTTTCCACAACCAGTGTCAACTGTAAGGAAACGATTAAATTTGTACGTTTAGAAATTTGACTAATAGTCCATGAACCAGAATTGACCCCAGTACTCTTCTGGTGGATCTTGTGTGACATTGTTTAAATATTTTCCTTATTTTTAGTTCCCAATATATATATGTAGTGTCTTGAAATGGGTGTTGGACATTTCAAATGAGTAGCTTAATACCGGAAGTCAGCCATTTTGTTTTCTAAAACTACATTTTTACATAAATCTGTAGTTTTGTTTCTATTCAGCCGATTTTTATTTTCTTTACATGGAAAATAGCTGGTTTAATACCTTTCCATTGGTGCAAAGAAAATTAAAATTCGTTGAGTCGAAACAAAACTGCAGCAATTTATATAAAAATGCAGTTTTAGAAAACAAAATGGCTGACTTCCAGAATTAATCTACTCATCTCTGATGTATCTAACACCCATTTCCGGACACTAAATACGTGAAGGTAATTAAAAATCAGGAAAAGATTTAGTCCACTAGAAGAGTAGTTGGATCTCAAAATTTCGAGCGCTGGCTCAGAGACTATAATTCATAAGTTGTCATCTTGTTTTTCATGGAAATTATTTGTAAGTCACTTTGGCCAGACATCCAGGGAAGCTCCAGTTCCCCTTCACACTGCCATATCACCAAAAACAAAGGCTTGCGGACAATGTGAAGTTTAACAAACACCTTTACACGAATCTTTCTTCGGGCAACCATCTTTGACATCTCCAGCGCCGTTTAGTTGATATTTGGGCCACACGATGGCGTTGGTGTCTTCATCGACCTGGCTGGTCTCAATTCGTAATTAGATAAATGGTGGCTCATGAAAACATAACGAGAAAGGCGCCAGTCAGTCGCCTCCTACATCTCTGGCTATAGAAAGCCATGGACTCTCTCGTTCTTTCTTTTTTGGACTGGATGGTCCAACGACTCCCACTTGGATACCAAATGCTCGATTCTATTGATCAGTATTGATTGGAAAAACCTGCGCTCCAAAATGTACACCTGAACACAAATCCTTTTTTTTTTATTTTCATGAACGCTTCTTGTGCAAGATATTTAGAAAATCGACTGTGGGTTTTTTTTTTTTTTTCAATCTCAGTTTGTTTTGATACGCAGGGTCTCAAAAGACGTAGGGTTGCACAGTTTGTTTCATAGGGTGCTTAAATTTTAAAAGCAGAATTTTCCTGGTGATAAGCTGTCAGGTTAGGTTGGCGAGGTAGGTCGTTGGGTGAAACATCATGAGTGTATAGAATGGAGTTATAGTCTCGCCTAATTTGTGGCTTTCTTTAAAGGGAAGACTAATACTGGATGGCGCCACCCTCATTATTGTATGCTAAGTAAATTTGGCCATTTTTTTTTTTTTGGTTTTTCGTTGTTACAGTTTGTCACCCTTTGCTATAGCGTTGGGCGGTACCAGAAATGTTTCAGACGATGCCGTTACAGCTCTTTCCATTGGCTGTCGGAGCCACCTAACCATTCCTCAACAACACGTTCGATTTTAATTTTGTTTTGTTTACAAGTCATCTGTGGGTGTACCGCTATCAATTTGCAAAACCTGGTCTTAATTGATGCAGTGGTTATTGCGTGGTGACTTTGATCTCATACGAGTGTATTCATCAACAGAGCTCAGCTCCAACAAAAACAACACGAAGAAAGGACAACCACAAAAAAATTTTTGTCCTCAGGGTTTCCCCCCCCCCCCCCTCTTTGTTTTTTTCTACCAGCTTCTACCACAGTGGTAGAAGTTGTCCTTAAACTCCTGAATTTTGAAAACTCGTCCTGAAATGTCCTTATTTTTCACATAATGTCCTGAAATTTATCGAAATTCTAAAATTAATTGCATTTAAAAACTATCTTTCACTTGGCGAGAACATAATCAAAGCATTAAGACTGCAGGTTAAAGATGTGATTAAATTGCAGGGGGGCCCTACCAAAATTCCAATAACCAAAGAATGTTAAGTGCTACATAAAAGTCACATGAAATTTATAAGGAACATAAGAGAGCAGAAAAGGAAATGTAGAAGAAGGGAAGAAAATGAACTTGAAATGCGGAGGTTAAAGAAACGTAGAGATGTCATTACTTGGAAGATTGCATCCCGGCAAACTGAAGAAAGCACATACGATAGGCTACAGACCTGAATAGCAGCAAGTACGAAGTTGAATGAATCACTTTAAAAAAATGACTTTCAAAAGTTGCCCAAGTAATGATTAATACTGGCACTGAAAAACTGTCTCATCAAAGTGGAAATGTAAAAAAATAAAATGAATTAATCACTTTGAGTGCAAAACAATTTAAGTACCAACCTTCAGCTAAGAAAAAGAAAGCAACTATCTAAATAAAGATGACATTGTAAAAGAATATTTTATGGTCATTTGATAACCTGCCTGAGTAATACTCAATTTTTGTAAAAATGTGAATAACTGTCCTGAAAATGTCCTGAAATTTGGTTCAACGTGAAGTCCTAATTTTTGGTACGCCAACTTCTACCACTGTTACCACTGCTTTTATTCCCATTACATGCACTATTATAAACATGAATATTTTAGTGTTTGGTGAAAGCTTGTAACACTTTTGTTGATTAAGAACGGTCCTTGAAAACATTGTATTAGTCTTGGAATAGTCCTTGAAAAATTATACTGGTTTTGAAAATGTCCTTGAATTTTCTGTGTTCTTGTGCGAACCCGGATTAAAAAAAAAAAACAAAAAAAAACACTGCCCGCATCTGAAAAATCGTGAATAAAAAAGCACTGCACGCTTCTGAAAAATCGCGAATAAAAAAAAAACACTGCATGCTTCTGTAAAATCGCGAATAAAAAAAAGCACTGCACGCTTCTGAAAAATCGCGAATAAAAAAAAAACACTACTCTCATCTGAAAAATCGTGAATAAAAAAAACCACTGCATGCTTCTGAAAAATCGCGCATAAAAAAAAACACTGCCCGCATCTGAAAAATCGTGAATAAAAAAACCGCTGCATGCTTCTGAAAAATCGCGAATAAAAAAAAGCACTGCGCACATCTGATAACATGAAATTAAAAAAAAACACTGCCCGTGTCTGAAAAGTCGCGAATAAAAACCAACACTGCCTGCATGTGAAAAATCACGAACAATACATTAAAAAAAAAAAACCACCACCTCATGCATGCGTCTTTTGAGTAACACTCCTGAAAAAAAAAAACCAGTTCAAACCTTTTAAATACCCGGTAAAAACCAACCCTGGTAAATAACGTGCCAACTCTAGAAAGATGTTTTAGTTTTGAAATTTTTAATGAGCAGCTCTGCTTAGTAAGTGAGCTGGCTAACCACTTGGCTTTTTTCCAGTCTTAAAGGTACCGTATCGACCCTTCCGCTTTAACTAAATAAAAAGAGCATTTAGGGTTTGCCTCTGACGTCACGTGGCTGGCTGACTGGTTTGTGGTCATTTCGGGACCAGATGTGTTCCACTTCGAAAATTTAGTTAGTGAAGGAATTAGCCTGTTGGGTTAGTAGGTTTATTGAATTAACGTTATTCGAGCGACCAACATCAAACCGTTCGGTGTTTTCAGTCTGTAGAGTGGAGTTGTAAACTAGGATATGTAGTTTATCCTGCTGTTGCACTCTGTACATGACTAGCTATAGAATATAACTAACAAAACTTGGGTTTAAACTATCAAAATTTAAGTAATATCGGTACTCGCAGAATTCCACTCCAGCAGTTCGCCAACTGGCGATTAAATTGGGCAGGTTGGCAATTGAAATATATCCTTACGGGGTGGGGTATAGATTTGTATAATAAGGTTGAAACTTTAAAAATTCTGTAACGATAATTACTTTAAAAGTTCATCACAAGTATCCGTCTTGGAAAGAAATACGCACAATTTCTGAAACGAAAGCATACAATCACCAATATTCTTACAAATTTTCGACAAACAGGTATTTCATCAGGCACTAGTACTTGCCGGAAAGCTTCTTTTTACACCGTCACCCTGTGGATTACCATTTAAATTCCTTTTGAATTCAAATTCAAATGGTAATACACAGGGTGACGATGTAGAAGGAATCTTTCTGGCAAGTGAGTAGTGCTTGATGAAGACAGACGAGCTGTTTGTCGAAAATTTGCAAGAATATTGGTGATTATATTCTTTCGTTTCAGAAATTGTGTGTATTTTTTCCCAATATTTGAAGGTTGAAACTAACTTAAAAAAATTCACATCTTGTTGGTGGAGTTTGATGTGTCTGTATAGGCTACCACTTTAAAGCCTTTTTACGCCAGTTTTCCAGTGGTCCAAATCTGGAGCTTCTAGCACTTACTGTTCAGAAATTATGAGGAAATTATGAGGCAAAATGCTAGTGATAACAAAAAATTTTTAATTTCAAAACGTTTTCCGAAAACTTGTGCACCTACAAGGCTGTGTGAACATGTCAGAATTTAATAAGAAACGTGTTTTTACAGATGCAAGGATTTTCAATTGATTGGAACAGTTTTTTGTTTTATTGTCGTCTGATGACATCTCTAAAATTAAAACGTCATACCTTCTTATTTTCAAGCATCTTGGCCGAAAATAGCTTTTGCAACATTCACACACGTTTGAGTGATGTAGAAAAACCGTCTCGTGCATGGAGGAAAAACAGAAAACTCTTACAACACTTAACACACATTTGAACTTAGGTTGCAAAACTGTATCTTCAGGAAAGCCAACATGGAAGCATGTACCTTTAAGTTTTTTTATTTGGCGAAAAAATTTCACATTTTGCGGTTGAGGATGTTTAGTTCACCGGTCTGTGGCGAGTTAAAAAAAATTGTGAATGTGCACCTATCCTAATATCCCTCGCCCGCATTAGAAAACAATCAGGTGTACCAGACCTCCGATATATTGTATCTTTTAAGACTCCATTTTTTTCTGTATTTTTGCGATTTACTAATTAATATTTTCAGTGAATACTTTGGTATTGTGCATTTGGTTCGTTAACATTTTCACACCCTTCCCACGTCCTGCATGTTTGGCGATGCCATCGGGGGCCTTTGAGTCCCTGGCAGGTCTAACCTTGGTGGTAAGGCGTTCGTGTCCCTAAACCTCTTACCATCATCCATTCCTTGGCTGTTTATTTTACACTGTATTTACATGTAATTGTGGCTAGCTATCAGTGACTCCCCAGTCCTTGCCAGACCCGTTGCTATCGCAACAAATATTATTATTATTATTTATTATATTAACTTACATTAAATCACCCTCGTGTTAAACATTTTTCAAATGTTGAATGTATACAACAACAACAATGTGGTAAGGTTCTAATATAATTAGTCAGACTTCAGGTTAAGGTAAAAAATAGGAAGTAAAAAAACATTATCTTTTTCTAGTTTTTATATACTTGAGCTCTGCTTTGCTTGGGATGCTTGAAAAAAGCCTTCTGCTATGAATATAACTATAAATTCAGTCATGTGCCTTTCGTTGGGTATTGTGTAAACCATGTGCAATGGCTGTTTGCCGTGACGTCACCATGAGTTAGCCAATGACGAACGAGAACAACGGCTGTTTGGCTGTCTGATTGGACTAGCCCAGTCACGTGGTATGCACGTCACAGCAAACAGCCGTGGCGCGTGGTATAAAGTGTTACAATATACACGGTAGCGTGTTTTTATATACAGTGAGGAAATAAATAAAGCTAATAAAAGTGAGAATATTTGAGGAGGAAATTAAAGGTGGAGGAATGATTTTAAAGCGTGAGGTTTCCGTTAAAAATGAGGAAATTTAAGTGAAGTTGAAATAAACGTAAACACGCTAAAGCCATGTCTTTGAAGCCTCGCGTGGAAACTTCGTTGCCTGAAGCAAAATTTAATATGCACGACTGGTGGAAAAACTTGTGCCAGTGTTTTTGAAGACCTTTATTTCACTGACTAACTTCATGGGTAAACGTGCAGAAATCGGTCGGCCACTCGCCAATTCGCAATTAAATTAGGTAGAAATGATTCCACATAAATCGTTGTAAGTAAGGACACACAAAATTAATTACGTGGTTCTCGGAAGCACATGCATGGGTTTTTTCTTAGCGCACGAAACGTTTTTTTATGATATTACCTAAAAAATAGTACCAATCGTGCATCAGCACTTTCACCAAGCATTATACCTGGAGCCGATGACCACACGAGCTTTTTGCTTCATTTACATGATCGCCTAGAACGAATCTACGGATTGTTGAGAGGCATGTCACAACTAAAAACTTAGATCTAAAGAATGACTTTAATCAAATGTGCAATTTTTGCACGCTGATGGAATGACTTTAATCAAATGTGCAATTTTTGCACGCTGATCGTAGCATTAATACATAGATATTGTACTCGACAACAAAATGCAAGCTACTGGTTTCGTTTTCTTTGGTAAATAAAAGCCATCGCTCACATCTGAAAAATCACGAATAAAATTTAAAAAAAAGAACCGCCCGTTCGCATCAATTTTTTTTTTACTATACCCGAAAACCACTAAATTAATTTTTAGCGTTAGCGGCCTAATAAAGGTAAATTGGAAATAAACCACTAGCGCAAAATCTTACACTAGAATAACGTAGCACAGTAAGCCACTTGTATCTTTTATGTTTCATTCAAGTGGTGTGACTCGGATTCGAACCAGCAAACAAGTCCATCAGCAGATCACTACTATACCACCCGTACCGATATGCCAGTGGAGGAGTGCCCATATCGGTAAAGGCGGTGTGGCAGTGACCTGTAACGAACTGGTTGGGTGGTATCGAATCTGCTTCACAACACTTTAATAAAACATAAGTTCATAAAGGTGACTTACTGTACTACGTTATTTCTTTTGTATGATTTTTGCTAATGGCTTGTTTCGAATTTACCTTTATAGGCTAAGTTAGGTAGGTTGGCGATTAAAATATTGTTCCTAGTGGTCGGTGGATTGGTGATAAACAATGCTACGCTGAAATAAAATATTTATTTCTTGTTGGCTGATTGTATTGTTTCATTTTACCACTAGTGGAAAATCCGACCAATGTTCGGCCAGAATCGTGTCTGTGTTTACAAATGCCCGAAAAGTACTGGCCTCGATAACTAATCTGCGTTACAAAATAAGACTAAGGCTAGTCTCTTCCCCTACTTAGTCACGTATCCTTCAAAATCCTCCTCCTCCCCTCCCCCCCCCCCCCCCAATTCGGTCGCAAATCTCCCAGCCCTGAGCAATCTTTTCGAGGAGATTATCATGCAACTGCTACTGGGGAAATATGTATGCAGAATTAATTACAACTACGCATCACTAGGCGTATAACTTTTCACCACCGGGTTGCAGAACCGAAGAGAGGAAAACACACAACTGCGTTCCCCCTTCCTG
>JAHWFP010029250.1:57395-68118 GCA_023313725.1 Lithobius niger
CCCCCCCCCCCCCTCGTAAAATACAGCACACGCTCCAAGCCACGTTGTCCCAGTCTCTTCTCGCAAGCTGGCCCCAAAGCCACTCCTCTTCCCCTCCTTGTCGCCAGTAAGGCCAATCTCTTCCCATCCGATGCAAATCGCCCGCCCAAAAGTTTTTTAAGGTTTTTCTGTCAGCTTTCCTCAGACGGTCCAAATCTCGAACTTCTCTACTCTGAAGACATCCACTGACAGCACTCATCAGCCTCCATATAATTTGTGGACTGGATGCACACATGTTGCGTGCTTTTTTAGTCACATATTACATAAGACGTGTGCTAAAAATGCACAATTTGTGTACCGACAGTGGAGGCTGTACACAATGCTGGCCAAAGGATACTTGAGAAACAGCGGCTACCTACTTGCAACCAGTCTTCTGTCATGCAACAGCGATCTGTACTACATAATCTAAAAGTAGTAAGCATCACAATTGGTTAAAAAATGTTAGCTTTCAGGCCTATTTTGTCTTGTATAGGCATAATTGTCAGTTTTTAGGCCTAATTTATACCTGCTGTTTTAATTTCGTAAATAGCAGCTATTTATGAAAGAGAGTAGGCCTATTCAGTTATGCAACATGACGTCGAAACTTTTTTTGCAAGAAGCTAGTGTGTCATTAACGGAATCCTTTTGTTTTTTACAGTTTCGTGTCACTTGAAACGGTTGTCCATCATCTCGCTTTTATTTTTGACATATGTCATAACCAAAATAAAAACTTTGGGAAAGAACTCGCCAAGGTTTTGCCATTCTAATTAGTGATATCATACAAATATGGCTGCAGCCAAGTTTCTTGTGCCCACTGTGCCCATATCTTGCATTGTGCCCACCGGTTTTATAGTTTCATTCGAGTTATAGTACACAAAGCTGGTGGTAGCCGTTTTGGTTAGCCATTACTGATTTAAATGATGGAAGCTAGACTATTTCTTTCACTTACTTTTGGGTTTTTTATATATTATTTTTTTCTTGAGAAGCTATCTCTCGTGGTTCACTATTATTGCATTCTTCTAATATCTTGAAAAATGTGTCAAATCAACCCTTTCTTGGAGCCTAAATGATGTAGGCATGCACAGAATCTTCGGTATTTATTCGGAATTCAGCCAAAAATTTGGATTTGACCTTCTGATTTTTTGACCAAGTAACAATATTCTGCAGTCTGTCTAATACTTATTTTGGCTGAGTAACGATTTTCGGTATTTGGCCAAACGGTGTTAAAGGGCAATTACATCCATTTTGGCATGCATGTTTTCCTTTTGAACCACTTAGGCTATAACTAAACACAATAATTGCGGTAAGAATACGTTCGTACTTCCGATACGACAATTTAATTATTGCATCACCAAAACACGACACGGAGACCGCCAGTGTTTTGCTGGAACGCACAGAAATTAATGCCGACAGATGTCACTTTTCGATTTCGACTCGTAGCCGATTGAGATAGCTGTATTGGCTGTGAGAGCTCAAGCGTCCGACGGCCTTAGCTGGCCACTACAATTGTCGGCCAGCTAAGGCCGTCAGACGCTGGAGCTCTCACAGCCAATAGAGCTATCTCAATAGGCTGCCAGTCGAAATCGGAGAGTGACATCAGTCGGCATTAATTTCTGCGCGTTCCAACAAAACAATGGCGGTATCCATGTCGTGTTTTGGTGATGCGATAATTAAATTGTCGTATCGGACGTACGTAATTCTTACCGCATTTCTAGTGTTTAGTTATTGTGTAAATGATCCAAAAGCCGACATGAAAAGCCGACATGAAAAGTCGGATTGGAGTGAAGTTTGCTTCATCAATTGATACCCCTTAAAGTATTGTTGGTTTCGAATTTGCAGTAAATCAACCAATTACTTACCACACATTGATGTAACACTCACCATTGTAAATATGGAATCCTGAATAGTTACGGAACTCTTTAATTTTTCATCGTACTACTGGTAGCCTAACCAAGTAAACTTTTTAAAATACGGAAAATAAAACGCCATTGCTTTCTTGTAACTGGCAGTATTTTTCCATGTAATTCATCGAAATAAAATAACTTTTGACCATCACATTTTAACCACAGCAGAAAGGTAGGCAACCAAAAAAAAAAAAAAAAGGATTCCCGTTAACGCCATATATTCACTTCCTTTGAAAAGAATGCTCGGAGAATTCCTTTCATCGTGGCGACCAAAAGTACCGTTTGCACTGGCACTCCAATTTACACTCCACTTTACACTGGAATTCGAATTTATACCTTAACTCACCATAGGGTAACAAAGCTGTTCACACGAAACGAAACTACGCAGTAGACAATATGCTTGTTTATATCGTAAGCATAGGAGTTAACAAATGCAGACGTGGAAGTGTCCATGTTGTCACCATCGCTTCATATTCAGTCATTCATGACAAGGCCGTGTGGGAGAGAAGCTGTTGGTTTCACCTGGATCCAGGCTAGTTGATTCAACTTCCCTAGAATCCATTTTACCAAAGCAGTGCTGAGAAGCGCCAACTTTATGGCATGCGAGTGAACTAGCGTTGAGTCAAGAAGCGTAGCATGCGATTTCTACCCCAGTCGGCCTTGGCTTGAAGTAGGCATCTGCTTCAACCCTTCTCACTCGACGAGCGCTGTGGCCACACGCCTGGAGTAATCGCCGTACGAGTGGTGAGTTGTCGCTGTTATCTATTGGGTTAAAACCGATTCAATGTGTTTTTAACGTGGGTTATCTCGGAAAATAGTTGGGACAAGTCGTTCCGTGTTTGGCCGCTTGGGGTCGTGACACAGAACGAGTGATAGAACATGCAGCATTATAATCATGGACGCTCCGTTTATGTCACTCCTGTTGAATTGTAAATAAATATAGATGTAAATCTATTACCTATAAAAAAAAAACTCGTTCGTGTAACAGTTTCGTTACTATGGAAACACTAGACGTGTGATAAAACATAATTTGGTGTTTTACTGAATAATTCGGTTTTCTGCCAATTGTTCTACACCGAATATTCTGTGTTCGGCAGTTTAACTATTTAGTTGTATATTCGGCTTTAGCACTTAATATATTCAGTTGTATATTCGGTATTCTACAGTTTAGTTATCTGGTTGTACGGTATATTCAGTGTTCGGCAGTTTACACATTCGGTTGTATATTCAGTGTTCGGCAGTTTACACATTCGGTTGTATATTCGGCAGGTTACGTATTCGTTTGTGTGTTCAGGTTCAGCAGCTTTGCGTATTTGGTTGTATATTCGATATGCATCAGTTAAACTATTCTGTTGCATATTTGCCTTTGGCAGGTATGTATTCGGTAGTTTAACTATTCAGTTGTATATTCGACTTCGCCAGCTTGCATATTCGGTTGTATATTCAGTATTCAGCAGTTTAATTATTCGGTTGTATATTCGGTATTCAGCAATTTAACTATTCGGTTGTATATTTGGCTTTGGCAGCTTACATATTCGGTTGTATATTGATATTCGGTAGTTTAACTATTTTATTGTGTATTAGACTTTGACTTGATGTATATTCGGTATTCGGCAGTTTAACTATTCGGCGTTGCCAGTGTGTATATTCGGTATTTAGTAGTTGAACTATTAGGTTGTATGTTCAGCTTTGGCATGTTGTATATTCGAATTCGGCAAATTTCGTATAGAGGCATTCTTAAAATAATGCTACTGAATACTCTTAGTGGCTTAAACGTTTATACGGCCCTTGGTTCGCGACTGAAGAAATGTAACATGACAAATTCTGATGGTCCTCAAACGTGTGTTACAATTGTAAAACTCCTCCCGAGGTGGGCTTCACTTAGTGCATCGTTGCTTGGCAGAGAAGCTAGGCCGTTTGATAGGCGAGTTCACCGACTAGCTTGTCAGCTTCAAGCCGGAACATAGTAAGATGGTTGCTATCGTTCTGGATTGGGTTATTTCAGTTTGTTTTAAATCGCCTTAGTAGGTTATTTTGTCTACTATCATTTTATAATTTTTATATTCACATTTCCTCATGGCCACGTTTACTTTTAAAAGCCTAGAAAACCTCGAATTGTATTCAAATTTGCAGTAGTGACTTGTTTTTAAATAACTTGACAGGATAGTTAAAACTTTGATTGCACGTTACATGTTATCGTTAGTGGAGATGCCCAGGAGGTGACCCCCCCACCAAATAAATTTAAAACATTACCAATTTCACAAAATTATAATATTTAATTTCGGGCAAGGGGGTGGAAGTGCAACAAGGCCTAAAGAATAAATTGAATAAAATGAGGGTAGAAAATAATGAAGGTTGTCATACGGCATTCTTCATGGCCTTAAAGGGGGTGAGTGGGGGTTAAATTTTTTTTGGGGGGTGGGATAAGGCGAGGTGCACTAGAAGTATCGTTTCATGATGACACTAACACATTGTATTCTTTTTTTCTGGCAACTGGTATCATGACGGCAAAAAAGGGCTCCTTGTCATATTAAGCCCTCCCCCCCCCCCCCCAAAAAAAAATTCAAAAACAGAGTAGCTTAAATCTCATCAAATTAGAAATTACCAAAGGATTTGTAAAAACGAAATTAACAAAATGTCTCGTATACCAGTGGCAAATGCGATCGTACTTTCTAAAATATTCTATAAATATGTGGTGGTAAACACCCACTCGTTGGGCTTCTGTGAACAGTGCTTAACAATGATATTTCGACCCAATTAGCATGACCTTTGTGAATTATTATTAGTCTTGAATTACGGGGGTGGAGTGGGGTTATTGGCGCCTAGGAGGGAGGGCGTTGCCTTGGCAACGGAGAGAAGGAGACGCGTCGGCGGCCAACCATTGACGTCATCGATTGGAGAGAGGGAAGTTGTTTGAGTCAACCGGAAGTGCTAATGAGCTTCTTGTCTTGTCGAGCTCAGACCCATTTCTTACCGAAAATGTTATTGTGGTTTTCGATAAAATGAAAAGCTATGAGTTAGTAAAGTTGTTGGTAATTTTTTTCGGGGGGGGGGGGGGAGATTGTCATTGCCCGAAGGCCCTTCCCTGCATCGGTGTTTCTATCTTGCTTGTTTTCTGTGGTTGTATCGTTTTGTTGCGGTTGTAATGATTGCCGTGGCTCAAATTTCAACGGGTAGGGTACAAATTCAATTCATTTTCTATTTTATTTCTCCCCGGCTGTGAGGATTAATTCGGCAAATTTTCGCCCAGCCGAAAGTAAGTTCAGCTCGTTTCAGCTATATTTGTGTAAAGAGCAATAATTTTACATTAATAAGTAACACAATTAGAATAATCTTGACTATTAACTTTGTAGCGAACTAAAAATAGCCTGACAAAGAAAATCAACCTGGAGTCTACATTTTGTTGTGGAGCCACGTTCAGAGTAAATGTTGCACATTTATTAAAATTCTTTGTTAAGAACCAAGTTTTTAGTTGTGACACGCCTTTGAATAGCCCTTCGTTTCGTGGCCATCATATGAATGGAACTCGGGCTTAAAAAAAAACGTTTCATGCGCTAAGCAAAATCCCATGCTTGTGCGCCTGAGAACCAGTCAATTAACTTGTAGCTACCTATAGTGATGGACGATTTGAAAATTTCCATTACAGTATATTGACATGTAATGTATTGCAATCGTAATATCACCAACGAATTTGAGGGGTGGGGGAGAACTATTCTGTTACCACTCCCTGCACTATTCTATTTGGTTACATTACTCGCTTCGCTTTACTTGTGCAATATTGACACCAGTTAACGAAAGGTGCCGCTAGTAGACTGTCATATAATTTTTTTAATATCTAAATAATTAATAAATTAAAAACGTTAAAATGTTGCCTCTTTTCTCATAATAAAAAATTTCATTTTTTTTTCTACAGTTAAAAACTTTGATTGTTTAGTATAACAAAATACAGGGTGGTCCACAAAAAACTGACAACGTAACAATTTTAAGTCCAACTTTTCTAGTTAGCACCCCTCAGAACCAGGAGAGGCCAGAAGTCAAAGATATCTGTCCTCTCCTGGTTCTGATGGATGCTAACTAGAAACGTTGGACTTAGAGACATTTTTGGGTCGTCAGTGATTTGTGGACCACCCTGTTCATTTTAAAATATTTTATTTGTAATTCAGTTCAGTTTCATGGAAGTGGAAGCGATACTTAACAATATTGTCGTTTAGGCGATAAACGGTTCTGTCACGGCAAACGGCAGAAACAAATACCGTACATATCGAAATATCGTAAAATCTCTTATCTTCAACTAAACAATCTTTGATGTAGCTTGCTGCTTCCTATACTAGGTGTTCGTCTTTTACCAGATTAGCTGAACAGGCATTAGATTAATTAGCTCAGATTTTATAAACTCATCTGTTGTAAGGCTACATGGAGAATAAAACCTCGAAACGGTATCTTAAGTGCCCATCCTTAAATGTTTTTATTAACATTTGGTGGTAGGCTTGGTGGCAGTATTTTACATGTAGTGAAATGTATATTCATCGTTTCGTGCGGGGCACCACTGCTCTACACCAATGCCGATACATCCAAGCCTGGGTAATGACTACGGCACCTTTAAGTTTAGGAAGAAATATGTATTTAAAAGGGCCTGAACGATACGGAAGGGGATGACGGTAAAAAGATGAAACCCGTGTCAGTTGTAAAAAAAAAATTTAAAAAAAAGCTTACTCACCCTTGTTTCGTCCGTCTGGCTGTTTTGGTAGTCCCATGATTTTTGCCTGGTACAAAGTATTTTGTCGTCTATTTACTAACTGTCATTTGTAATGTAACTTTAATGTTAATAACTGAATCCAATCGCTAACTGGGCATTAGGGCGATTTTACGCAACGACTCGCATTTGCATTCTCGCAGCTAGAAGCTAGAAATCACCTGAAATTCCAACATGGCGGTTTTAGCTCTGTCGGCTTGTAACGAAAACGGTCAATAATGTGAATTCAAAAGGGGCTGGGAGAATTGTTTCGTCAGGAAGAAATTGTTATCTTATTATCACGGATTTTAAGGCGGCAAGCATTTACTCGAATGATGGATTTAGCTAATCCAGATAGCGTTGTTACCATGATAACGAAACCTTTGCCATCGTGATTAAATTCTAGGTGCGAGATTGAAAAGGCGAGTCGTTGCTAAAGGTGTCCTTAACAGGATTTACGTCTGTGCCAGTTGAAAACAACAGTTCATTGAGTATGTATGCTGCTAGTATATAGTACAAAAAATAACTAACTAAATAAAATAAATAATTAAGCAATTAAACAGAAAGTAGGTCTAAATGAATGTAGTAATGTGATGCCCCCAGAATTGTAGTTACTGCCCTGCTCTGAATTATGTGTTGTGTGCCTAAACCTTTATCTCTGAAGGAAAATGACACGGCAGTGAGAAGTTATAAACAAACAACCAGAATGTTATGAGGGGGGGGGGGGGGGGGTTTTTATCTTTGTTTCAGAATTTTGCTGTGTATCAATACAGACGCATACTGATTTTTCCCTTACCCAATGGAAGTAAACTTCACTCAGCCTGAGTGGGGAATCGAATCCGCGACCTTTGAAATTAAATTCTAATCAAATGCTAATAAACACATTTAACAGGGTCCGCACTGGATCTGGGAAACCTGAAAAAATCAGGGAGAAGGAAAATTGCTGAAAAAAGTCAGGGGAAAATCCAAACTAAGCAGAAAGTCAGGGAAGAGGTAGGGAAAATTTTGAGAATGGTAGCCTTACAATCATTAAAAAATGTATATGCTGATGCATGTACTAAATTAAGTTAAGTAGTTAAATTATGATGCCAAAGGTCAGGGAAATGTGTAAAATCTGGTCAGGGAAAAGTCAGGGAAATTAAAAAACCATAAATTTTGTACGAACCCTATACAAGGCTAAGCACTTTAAGTTACCGTTTTGAGTTTTTATTCTACCAAAACTTGAGTGATTGTTGTTTACGCCCCAAAACTTGGACGAAGCCATTTTGACTCGTATACCACTTTTATAGAGTTGGCGGGTTTGTTTGTCATGTTTGGTAAAATTCCTGTATGTAATTCGTTCTTGATGAAGCTATTACAGAATTCTTTGTCCTCCTGCTTTATTGTGAATGAACTTTGTTTGAGCTAACGTTTATACTACTGTATTTTATGAAGTAACTGTGTGACAAACGTCTTTAAAGTATTGTGTCGGCTTCAAAATTTAAGAACCGTTTCGCAATTAGTAATTCGTCGAGTGATTTAGGTGACAGGCGAGCCAAGCTTTCCATTTTTAATGTTTTGGTTTTGTCCAATAAACCGCCGTATCGCGTCTTCCTGCTAGTAATAATGATGTCATTGATTGAAAATGTGGCTTGCCCCGGGCGATGTCATCACTGGCTTCTCCTATTGGTCGAGAGGCGAGCACGTGACTTAGCGCTCAGCTGCCTGCTGCATGCAAGGCCACAGACGCCATGGTGCTACAGAGTAAGTGATCTTGCTTTCTTTATATTTTCCTTTGGCCTAATATTGCCGACAATCCCGCCACTTTGGTATTTAATGTCAAACATTCCATTTCTTCTTACGTGGGATTCCGCCCAATTTCCAGGTTGATATCCATTTTTTCCCGGAAATTTTTTTGCCCGTAACTCTGGTGTCGTGCGCCTTTTCCCGGATATCGCGTAGGAGCGGGGAGAAGATCGTAAATTACAAATCTCTATTTTTGTTTTTATGAATTTTAAAACGCGAGTACTGTGGTTGACTTGTCCCCTAGCCGCCTCGCAGTTGAGCTTCACTCACATCCTACCTGCAGTGCCGGGTAGCCTCGTTGCTGCCCCCGGTTGGGCTGCGCTTAACGTGAAACTGCATTCGGATTTCGGTTATACGTGCTAGGCTTATCAAGTATGTAGGAATATGTGCATGGGGTGATGTTCTGGCCTGTGGGGGGTGTGAATTGGAATTAAAAATCCAGGTTGTGTGGGTATTTTGTCGATCTAACAGAAACAAGGTGTGTTGTATCAGGGAAAAAACACCTTCAATCAAACGGTGCCCCTAAGTCTAGCTTGCCACAAATTGACGTCTCGCTGTCTGCTAGCTACCACCACATTCTACCTCCTCCTCCCTCCCCCCGCTAGTACAGATTTGATTTGTTGGCTTTTTTTTCAAAAATGGTGTATTATGTAGGAGACGCAACGAAGCTTAAAGGCGTAAATTCTAGAAGTTGAGTGCTTGAAACCGGACCGTGCTGAGATTTTGGACCTATTCTTTACTCGGTTTCTATATGAGGGGACGCTATTACAAATACTGGTTGATACCGTAACAGAAGAAATAATCTTCAACGATTCATATAAAATTATACGGATCGTATGGTGAGCTGTTAAGATTTTTCCTTCAATTCAATCAACTTACATATCGTAACAGTGCTCCGATAATTGTGATTATGACTTTGTCACACTTGAATAAAATGTAATATCAATTTTGTGTTGGGAATTATTGCCACCAATTATTTGAAATTATAGGTCTCCGATTATTTATTTTTCGATAATGATAATTGCATTGGTAAGACGTAGCAGATGCAGCAGAGTTTGCGGTTCATGGTGGAAAGTGTAATCTGTAAAGACGATAGCTACCCCAAAACAAAACTTGTTAAGGATTCCCGCCAAGCGTTTCGGCCGTGTGAAGTCGTGATATCAAGCGCCAAGCTCATCCCACCGAGTAATAGTTCGAAGGTTAAATGAAATATATGAAAATTGCTTACTCTGCAATTTTCAATTTTTTATTTAACGTTTGAAGTCTTATTTAGTGGGATTAGCGTGGCGTTTAATATTACGACTTCACACGGCCAAAAAGCTTGGCCGGAATCCGTAACAAGTTTTGTTTTGGGGTAGATATAAGATATTTTTGGTCCAAATTGCTGAAATCTATTTTTCTTAGTAATTGTGAGATGGGATCGAACACCAATTTAATTTTCTGGTCTAATTGTTTGTTTGTTTTTTGTTGGCTTTCGTTAGATTTTGAGGGCGGCAGTCACCTTTTTTCATGTGATTAGCATTTCTTATTAGTACTGCAAACGCACGGATTTATTTAATGTTCAGTTTGGCATTGTTGAAAAATAACAATGTTTAAAAACAATGTAAAACAATCAATTTGGTCGCTTGGAGCTCACTAACCCCTGAACCACTTGAGTAATTATAAAGATCCATATGAAAAGGGCACTTCTACAGAGCAATATCTTTAAAATGGCTAATAACCAGTTTTTTTCACCGTATGGAAGATTTTATTTTCGTGATACAAAAAAAAACGTTAGCCAGTAATTAGGCAAATATCAACGTTATTCACGTCGTTTTTTCAACAAGAAAACGGTAAGCTGTGTCCTTAATAGTGAGTTTTATGTTGTCAGGTGACCAAAGTCTCCCGATAAAACAAGTTTCTGCCTTTCCTGTCACAGTTATTTATCCTCACATGCCTGAAAAAAGCCAAACTACCTTTGCTGTAAAGATACGTGTCTAGTGGTCGCCATGCTCATATATATATTTTATCTGGATGTTATCGTTTTATCTTAGCGGGCGACACACTAGCATGTGTTTTGATATGTAGCGTTTGAATTGTAAATAATGCAAAAGAAGTTGTTTAAAAGATGTTGCTGGAATTTTCCTAGCAGGTCCACTGTTAAATTAGTGTAAATAAATTAAATCTGACTAAATTCCTTTTCTTGAGAATATGTATTGACATACTTAATAGCCTAGCATGATTCTCTTATTGATGGTATTGCTGCCCTTTTCATGCGTAAATTGGCTTGTTCTTTTTCTTTTTT
>JAHWFP010029251.1:0-23620 GCA_023313725.1 Lithobius niger
AAAAAATATATAAAAATAATAGAAGTAGGTATATCAAAATTCAAATTATTCTTAACAGACTTTGTTTTCCGTGATTTTCACTTTGCCGGGGAGAGTGTTGAGCTTATTCTTGTCTTGAATACACTTTTTCAAGATCAAAGTTATGCAGACAGGTAGTATGAGAGCTGCAATAAGTCCGCCTATAATTAGCACGATTAATAATTTAGCATTTCCAGTAAATCCTATTAAAAAGAAAATAAACCAAACAATGATATCTTCCTGATGCGAAGTTTGCTACACTTGAAGCGCTTTGTACACTAGCTGATCCGACTGTGATTTTGGGCTCATCCAAGCAAAATGACCAACCTTCGCAAGATTTTGAACTTTTTTCTAGACAAATTTTTTTCTTCTGGGCATTGATGATCAGAGTTTAAAAGCAATCTTGATTAAAGTTAATTCAGTTTCCAGTTTAACAGATTGGGTTGACACTGGCAGGTTTAAAAATTCAATGCCGGCCAGTCCTGGTAAACGTGTCGATTTTGCCTTTTAAAGCAAGTTCTGCCATGGTCCAACAAGAAAAACATTCGCTCGTTGAAACAATAGCTTTAATAATGAAGATAGACTAAAACTAAAGTATGTGCAACGTACACCTTATACAGTAAAACCTCGATTATCCGAACTAATTGGGACCAAGGGTAGTTCGGATAATCCGATTAATATTAATAAACCAGCCGTACTGCATGCAAGGAAAAAATTAAGGGCAAAACCTGTATTATTTACCTAAATAACCTTTATTCATATTTTCAAGATTGCCAATCAGTGAAGGAATTTAATGCGATTAAACTATTTTGCTAATAATAGGAAAACACAGTATTAAACTAAAATGGTACTGTATCGTAAATAAAAAATAAAAAATAAATTAAAAACTAAAACTCCTATAAACGATCACCGTTGATTTGGTATAATCATTCTATGCAGGCAATAAATCTTGCGGTAGACTTAATCGTAATATATACTAGCAGAAGGGCGTGCTATGCACGGGTGGTGTTTGATGCACCGTTTAAAACAGAGACGATTTACTTTCTCATGTGTTTGTTGAGAAAGGAGTGCATGCCGTCTGTCTTTTTGCACCCACTGGCTAGGAAACCCCGATTTCCGTTTGCTTCGCTCACTCAATCAGTGCCTCCCTTGATCCGGACTCCATTGCCTTACATAACATCTGAATCTTTCCACGGGAAATAAAGGGAATACGCCTTTGTACACCGGAAATACATAAATACACCTTTGTACAGCAAAGTATAGCCATCCGACTTTGTCAATTTTGTTCAATATTTAACCGAGTTTCACTAATCCTTTAATTGTAATCATCTACAGCGACAGAACCTTTAACCAGAGGTTTAATATTAAGTTATATATATGTGAAGCATTGTTTTATCCGTTAAAACTTACGTTTTCAGTTAGCGGACACTGGCTACCAAACGCTGATGACCCCTGACCCAGACTCTATTCACTTTCATACGAATACTTCTATCGTAAATAAATAAATACGCCTCTGTACAGCGAAGTCGAAACCTTTAGCCTGCTAGCTTCTCATTTTTTTTTTCAATATTTAACCGAGTTTCACTAATACTTGTATTTAAATTGTCCACGATAACCCGGGAGCTGACGGCGTCTTTCACAGTGCAGACAATACGTCGGAGGAAAGGGAGGGAGGAGTAGGGGAGGAAAAGAGAAGAGAGCAGGGTTCAAATATGAAAAACGTAGGAAGGAGTGATCGTGGGGAAACTTATGTATTTGTTCCAATATAGAAACAAAAATCCCCCCCCCCATCCCCCCCAAAAAAAAACGTGGCGTGGTGACATGAGTTAACACACATTTCTTAACTGTTGTTTGTGGCTTCTGGAGGTGTTTACAACGACTGTGCTGTCATCCACAGGTAATGTGCATGTTTGGAAGGACATTGTTGTTGACAATCAACGCAGAATCAAAGCAGCATTGTTACTGTTATTATTAAACGGATGTCGTCTAGATAGGGTCAGGTGGCAGTTTTACAACATTGCAACTAGTTTTTATTAATGTAGATATATATTTATGCCTTAATTATTATTTTTGTTTACGTCGTCAAAACTAACGTGAAATTGCTTCTCTGTGATGAAAATAGCGCTTGGTTTAAGCGAACGGAGGCTAACTCATTAAACACGCATTGTTCAGCCGTCATCTTGTCGCGTTTACAATACGGAATACGGGAATCCCAGGGAAATTCCCTTTTCTGCTGACATCAATGTCACTGCTTTACTCCTCCAACAAACTGCTCCGTTTCAAAAACCGTTGGCGCGCTTTGTAGTATCGGGAGTCGCGAGCTCCGACTGGTTCGTATGTGGGACGTGACATTGGGACCAGTTACAATGTAACGTCATGCGAAGCGAGTCAAGGTCACCTCCATTGGAACTAGTGTTAGCACGTTCTTCGTGAATGGCCGGCTAGGAGCCAACGATGGTGACTCGCGATAGATTGCGGGAGCGCTATCGACGATCGGCAATATAACAACTTTAATTGCAAGATAATGAAAATAAAAATAAAAAATAAAGATTTTGGAGTTAGTAAAACATACTGCAGATCAACCACTACTGGCTGTTAGCATTCCAAGATTGCCTGGGTTCAGCAAGTATCGATATTTTCCTTAGGCCTACTCGGAGTTTGCCGGTTTTCTTGGCCAAGGGCAGTTTGGATAATCAGGGTGTTCGGATAATCTGGGTTCGGAAACTGAGGTTTTACTTATTTCGAGACAGAAGGTGAACAATAACTGGAGCACATGATCTGGTACTAAGTATGCTTTGAAGTGATGACAAGCATCACTGGTTTTAATGGTACATCCCGAGTTAATGCTTGCAGCTCGGCAATTTAAAACACCACTATAAGCGTCTGCTTCTCTGGTAAGGCCTTCAAAACAGTACCCCTTATGGCAATGTACGCCCCACCCACAAAAACGGTTCTGTAACAAACTATTTGGCTTAGTAACCTTAATTAGTTGGAAATGTAAAATACAACCATTCCGTATTCCATGAGCAATCCACATCTTTAAATTCCAACATTAACTGAAAGACCGTGTTTTCGCTCGTGTCTATAAACCACAGTCAAAGCGTAATGCAAATTAGTAAAGGTTATTTGCAACTGCTGATTAATCTCGCATTCGGTACCCTGCTATTTCGTAAGTACACTCTCGTATGGCCCTCTGAATCATCTTGTGATCGCTACGAGGCATCTGTAAGTGGTAAGACGGTAATAAAAGCCGAGAAAACAACCACCCTGGCCATTTGGCATCTTCTTCCTATATCCTGAATTGCTTTTTCAAACTATGTTGTGTACGCACTACGGAACGACTTATTTTATCTCCGACAAAGTAGCCTAATAGCAAGGAACACCTCACGCTTCATTGTACTCCACAATATATTAGTTAAAATACTGAAAAAACTAGGCTTAATGCCTGCCATATGGTTGTCAATATTAGCTTTACGTACCAAACTACCATTCCTAATGCTGCTACAGCCACCATGTACCCCCTAAATAACCAACTGTGATGGTACACAATGGCTAAAGTAGATTACCTTCCAGCATAATTGCAATATATGGTTTCCCTTCGACTGGAAACTCTGCTTCCGAACTCGCACCATTTAGTTTCGCAAGTACTACTTCTAACTAGCCTGAAGTTAAAGACGGGAAAGCCAAGTCTGACGAGTCTTCCCACAAAACGAAATCTAATCATTTGTCACAAAAATGGACAAAGACACCTTAATGTGCAAAGCCACCACGTCTGATGGTAAAGTGAAATAATTAAAACACTACAAAACATAACAGTGTAGATGTAATGAATTCTCTCCGGTTGTTCACCATAGCAGGAAAGTGTCATCGTCATAAGAACAAAAGGCGTAATGACAATACAAATTTACACGATCGGTAACTACGCCTCGCTGAACGAATCAGTGGGATGAAAAGACTTGGGTGAATTTCGGAAGGATACCATAGCAACAGGACCGAAAAATCCTCAAAATTCACACACACAAAAAAAAAACAAAATTGTAATGGACACGACATTAACATGTCTGTGACCCAAGTGATATACCGTCGCGGCCGCTTACCTGTGTTAATAAGGAACCACAGAGCAGTGCCACCGATGAATGACCTCGTTGTTATTGACGCTTGGCTATTATCCCATCTTGTCATCCTCATGGTTCCTCAACCCCATGTCCGATTCCGGATTTTTTTTTTATAAACGTAAATTTGCCAACTCCCATGAAGGCCGGCTGAAATTTGTTTCTTTTGCTAAAGTAAAAATACTATACATGTCAATTTTTGCATTTATGCTCTGTTGCCTTGAGATTTAAAGTTATGGCGATCCGCCCAGCAACACAACCTACTGCTCATGCGCAGCCCTCCTTATATACGAGCTTGCTCGAAGGCAAATGCATCTTACTGTTCTCTCTCGATCTGTCAGCAGGTGACTTAAGAGAGCAGGTAGGGTGGGTAGGTATAGTATTTTTCCTTTAGCAAAAGAAACAAATTTCAGACGGCCTTCATGGGAGCCGGTAAATTTAAGTTTCTTGTTGCTCTGGAAAAATCTTATACCTGTCAATTGTTGCATTGACATTAATTGTTGACCTCCTCCGAATTGGTAGCGAGCACATTCTGAACGAGTTCCCTGGGGTTGTGCGCTGGGGAAGGAGGGAGGGGTGTGCCCCGTTTCTTCAGGGTTTTTTTTTTGGGGGGGGGGGGGAATCGGGTGATATATGTCTTAATCATGCAGAATAGCCGGAATGTCCCTTGGTTATGGCGCAGATGGAAGGAGTCATCAGCTTGCTGCATGACTTTGGTCCACCTTGTTTTTCTTAATTTTCACATCTGGCTTATGACTCTTGTTCAGGATTACTTTGACTGAAGAGAGGGTTGGATGGATGGCTTGACACCAGTTCGATTGATGATGAGTCGTGTACACTCGAAGTTTTGTTGAATTGTAATTTAGACGAAGTCGTAGGGCAGTGAACGAGGTTATGTGCTTGGAAGAGCTTCGTTTGTTATGGAATGATTGGTCCTGTGTTGGGTTGTTTTCTGTGTTGTGCAGGTGCTGTGTCACATCCCGCCAAGGGTGTAGTTTGAGATGGGGACCAAATTCAGTGACTTCCGTCCGTGAAGAGGACATCTTTGGAGTTGTTCTTGGGCGGTGACTGTGGCTTGTGTCCGTTTGGTAACATGTTGGTGGTTGGTGATGATTACAGTTCCTCCTAGGCGTTGGGACGTTTAGTTGTGGAGGACAACACATTGTGGGGAGACGAATGCGAAAGCCAAGTCGATCGTTGCTTGTGAATTGTGAAGGCCGTTCGTTTCATCATCATGATGTAAGTGTTATTCAGGGCCAAGGAATGTGAATGTGAGTGCCAAGGTGGCCTGGTGCTTTACATGGCTTGCTTCTTCATCATCTTGGACCTCCGAATAAATGAATGTGAAAAGAGTGTAGTGATGTCATCTCTGCTTTAGATGGGGATAGAGGGATTAGAGATGTGGTTCTTTGTAGGCCAAAACCTATGGGTAGTTTGTCGTTGAGTTGACGTTGTGGGTTGACGTGACTGTGCAAATCTAGGATGAATAGTGCAGAAAGGGCAGTCAGCTTGCTGTTGAAGGCGAAAGAGGACGACTTCTCCGTTTTCCAGCAATTGTTCCTTTGTCTTGAAGTTAGGGTGAGTGCAGTTTTATCCCAAATGATGTAACATAAGATTTGTGTTGGCTGGAACAGTGGACTTTCTGACAACTTGGAGCAATCAAGGCCGGTTGAAAACGCTTTAATGTCGTGGTGCCAAGGTCGGGTTGTTTCTTTTTTGTTTTGTTTTTGTTTACCCAGATTTAGAGATTTGGAAGATCTTGCTTTGGGTGAAGTGATGACACCCTTGAGAAGGCGGGAGCTCTTTGAATGTTGGTTGTCTGGATGAGGACGCCATGGAAAGGAATTTCCGGATCGTGGGGAGCAGCTTGGATGTGGTCCGGTTGTGGACTTCACCTGTGATGTTGGTGAAGTACTGAAGCGGATGGATGGCTGGTCATCGTTTATGAGAATGCCGTGATGGATCTTGATATTGATGACAAGAAAATCATTTGTTGATTGTCACCGGAGCCTTAAGGTCAGTTGTGGTAAGAGAACAAACTAGTGGATACTTCGGAATCTGGATTTCCCCTGAAGTGGGTAGCTTTTGTTGTTCAGATAATTGTTGCAATGAAGATCTACGGTGAATGATTTGGTTGTTTGGAGGTCAGCACCATGCCGTTGTGAAGTCATCCTAATGAATGCGAATGCCGCTGACTAAGATGGTGAGTTGTTGTGAAGAAGCCAGCCGGTAGGTGAAGGCGAATGTCGATGCAGTTTGAGAAGAAGTGGCAGTGACGTCAGTGGGACAAATGCCGAAGTTGCTTGAAGGTCTTCAGACGAATGCGAATTTGGATGCAGTAGACCGAGGATGGGGAGGGGGGATGAGTTTCCATGAAGAGGACACCCAGTAAACTAATGCGAATGCTAATGTTGATTCTTGAGGATTGTTCCGTGAAGAACAATCGGGCGAATACCTTGGTTGCTTGGAGGACATCAGGCGAATGCAAATGCCATACACTCAGGTGAGTTCCAATGAAGAGGACAGCCTATGAACGAATGCTGTTGCTGCTTGATGGTGGAGCTATAGAGTGGCTTGTGGGTGGCAGCCGGTAGATGAATGAGAATGTGAATGTCGTTGACGCTTGGGTCCAGTTGTGTTGACATCAAAGAGGGTGGTCGAGTGCGAATGCCGGTTGCGCCGCATGGTGACGCAATCCAAATTCAGCATGGAGAAGAGAAAGCATTCGTGAGCGAGCGGCAAATGCGAATGCATGCTTGGGCGAATGTGAAGATCGCCATAGTTCAGGAACAGTGAGAAACGGGGATTGGAACTTGAGGCCGTTGCGTACCTTGTCACGTGACGGGTTCCGAGTGGAAAGAGAGGCGAAAGTCTTGTAGATTAAGGTGCTGCTGCATTCAAGACCAGTAGTGAAGTTGAGTCGTATCTCGTTACGTGCCGAGCTATGATTGAGACAGGGACGGGAGTGAAGAAGTTGCTTGTCTGGATGAGGTGTTCTCAAAACGTACGTCCCGGTGTCGTCACGGTCGAGACGAGATGCGGGCAAAAGAATGGCTCGTCACGTGCCAGGTAATGATCGAAACAACAAGCAAAGTCAAAGACATCTATGTCTGGAAGAGCTTCTCTCGGAAAGTGGTGCAGAGCAGTCTCTCGTCACGTGCCAAGTTATGATCGAAGACGGGGTGTAGAACATGAGGCTAATGGGTGTCGCAGCACGTGTCAGGGTATGATTGAGACAATGAGCCGAAACCGAAGGGAGTCAGTGACTGGAAGAGCTTCACTCGAAACGTAGGTTCGGTTAGCCACGATTGAGATGAGAAGTGGGGAGGAACAGTGTCTCGTCACGTGCCATGTTACGACCGAGACGGGGTGTGGAGCTTGAGGCTGATGCGTGTGTCGTCACGTGCCAGGTTAAGATCGAGACGAGGAGCCAAAATTGAGGACACCCGGTGCCTGGAAGAGTTTCACTCTAAACGTGGGTTCGGTTAGCCACGAATGAGATGAGATGTGGCAGTTGTCTCGTCACGTGCCAGGTTATGATCGAGATGAGGAGCCAAAGTCTAAGAAATCCAGTGTCTGGAAGAGCTAAACTCGAAACGTGGGTACAGTGTAACCATGACTGAGACGATATGCGATGCAGAACTGTGTCTCGTTACGTGCCAGGTTACAATTGAGACAGATTGGAAGTAGAGATTGTAGCGTGTCTCGTCATGTGCCAGGTTACAATCGAGACGAGGACCCACAGTCGAAGACATTCAGTGTCTGGAAGAGCTTCAGACGAGGCACGGTGCAGAACAGTGTCTCGTTACATGCCGGGTTACGATTCAGACAGGGTGAAAGTGGAGGTTGTAGCGTGTCTCGTCATGTGCCAAGTTACGATCGAGACAAGGACCCCAAGTCGAAGGCATTCAGTGTCAGGGAGAGCTTCACTCAAAACGTGGGTCTGGAATAGCCATGTTCGAGACGTGATGCAGTGTAGAACAGTACCTCTTTACGTGTCAGGTTACGGTCGAGACGGGAGGCTAGGCTGAAGGCGTTACTTGTCTGCAGTTTCACTGAAAACGTGGGCTTGACCAAGCCAGGACCAAGACGATCGGTGTTGAAACATCAGTCAAGAAGGTTTGACTCCCAACGTTGAGCTGCTGAAAATTCATAAACTGCATTCAGCCTGCATTCAATTAGTTGACAGCTGCAGGGATAAGTGGTGGCATCTTGTGAGATCGGCACAGGCGATGATTACATCACAGTTTCCAACTTGAGTCTTCACACGGTACATGGGTTTAGCCACGGTCGAAACAAGCTGCAAGTGGTTGAACATCTTCCTGAAAAAGTCAGTCAAATTGTGGGTAAAAATGTGCAAAAATGACGAGCAGAAATGGTGGTGGCGTCATCCGTTGCAGACAGTGGCGTCCTCGAGTGGCAGTTGTTGCAAACGTCTGCTTCATTGGGAACTTGAGGACGAATGCCAACATAGAGCAAATGCAAACGCCGCTGCTGTTTGATGGGTGGTTGCAATGGCGACCAGGAGGACGAATGCCGCTTTAGACGAATCCGAATGCAAATGCCGCAGGTGGCTTTGTGGGTGGTTGCAGTGAAGACTGGTAGACGAATGCCGCCATTAGAAGAACTAGCGCAGTCGCTCGCTTCGCGCGCTCCTTCCACGTCGTCTCGCTACGCTCGAGGAGCTTTCATGTTGCAACTTTTGTGCTGCTGACACACATTCCACGTCTAAAACGATCAAGCAGATGGTCAGAGTGCAGTACGCATTTTTCGTAAGGCTTCACTGCATAAACAAATGATAACCATAAATCATTCCAACAGTCTGGCCATCCGAGAGCTACGTACGTATCGATCCATGCTTCCAGTAATTTCTTTGATTCCAAGAGTATCACAAAATCATGTGCTGATTATTTTGACGCATACTAATTGTAGTTACTACTCACAGTTCGTCTATCACATTCCTAAGCGCGCCTGCATTTCACTTCCATCAATCAAAATGCACGCTTGCTTTATTTGCACATTTGTACGTCTTCTCCTCCAGAAGTAATCCCCTATGAAGGTGAGAGATGGAAGATTGAGAGAGCAAAGCGAGACACATATTGGAAAACTCCAAAATACCAGTGTTACTTGGTTGATTTTGGTTTCTATTGCCTGTTGAAAATATAAATTACCTTTTGTAAAGCATTCTCCTTCTCAAAATGCTGTTCAATCTAGAGAAAATAATTCGTAGGAGTCCTTCCGGTTCGCTACCTACTGCGCATCCAACTGCGCAGCCTCCTTCATATAAAAGCCGAAGCGGAGCGGCAAGCTCACCTTTTCGGACCTCTATTATGCCCAAAATGGCGACAAGAGGGGAGGGGAGGAGGGTGGGACCGCGGTAATGTATATTTTCAACAGGTAATAGAAACCAAAATCAACCAGGTAACACTGGTATTTTGGAGTTTCTAGTTGCCTTGAAAATATACATTACCTTTTTTAAAGCAATCCCATAGACTTTGACAAGGCGGCGAGTGCCATTTTGACTCAGTACCCTCAGGTAGCGACCGGTTCTACTCACAGAAAATTCAGTGTGTAAAAGGGGGTTAACGTATACGTCGGGCGGCAACAAATGGCCCGATACGGTAAATTCCCTCAGCTTGATGGGACATGTCCCGGAGATAGTGGGACGTGTAGAGTGTAGGATGTCTCCAGGAGGCAGCTTCCATTATTTTGGTGACAGGGATGTTGCTGTAGTGAGCCCAGGATGCCTTCAGAGACACAATTTATATCAAGTGTTTCGTAGGCTTGGACGATGACACTCTTTAGCCAAGTGGCAATCATGCGAGTGGAAGTGGTGCCGACTTTATTAGTAAAAGGTAGAAAAAGTTGTGATCGTCCTCGACGTACAAGTTTGGATGATTGAAGGTAGAAACGGATCGCCCGAACAGGGCATAGGGACCGTTCTTCTTCATCCCCTAAGATGGAGGACAAGGATGGGATGATAAAGGGATGTGTTCTTTCGTCAGGTTTCTGAGACTTGGCACGGAACGACGCTCGTTGAGTAAAGGTTACCCCATCATAATCGGGTAGAAAGAAGCAGTCTTTTTCTGTAGCTGATAAGGACTGTAATTCACTGCAACGAAGGCAGACAGCAAGAGCTACGAGAAACACTGTTTTTCTTGTAAGATGACTGAGTTTAGCTGAGTGCATTGGTTCATAAGGTGGGCCATGAGTGCCGTGAGGACGATGGACATAGTCCCAATCCGGAAACTACCTGGATATTCGTGGTTGGTCCAGGCAGAAAGAATGAATGTAAACCTCGCACTTTCCCCCGATTATTGGAAAAGTGGCGGGTTTCCAGTGTGTAAGCTAAACAGCTTACACCGGCCGATTAATTATTAATAGCAACAAATATCACACAATATCACAACAATGGCAAGCAAAAGAAGGGAGACCACACAAGTTGTTTCTGGTTTAATTAAACTTGATTTATTCAAAGTCAAAGGTGCTGGGTTAGGGTTTAGTTGGTTCCCTCTTATCCCAAGTTAAAGCACTCTTGGCTAAAGCTATTTTATCGTTACTGGGGCGTCCTTGCCAAAGTTAGGCCTGGACCTTAGTCAAAATGAGCTAGGCTAACTTTCTTAAGTTCAGCATGAAATCAATTTAATAATCAGAGTTCTACTTAGCTTATAACTGTTGTCAGATCCTAGAGTCAGGAGCTCAGTGGCAGGCAACCTCTCTACTGGTGTGTTGGGCTGGAGTGAGACAAGCTGCTTTAGCAGCTGGTCCTTATATACCCCAGCAGCTAACTGTTCCAATAGTAAGAGTGGAGCTGAACAAGTTGGGGCTCGAACCCAGACTAGTTCTAATATTAGCAATGAGGTAATGCTCTGATCTATAAGAAGTATCTGGATAGCTGATACTTGGCAGCTGGCCTGATGTGCAAGGTTGAGGCTGAACTGAGCTAAGCTAAGCAGGGATGCTTAGCGAATCTAAGTTATTTTATTAATTTAATAGCCAAATGAACGTTGTATAATACAAGTCGGATTAAAGGGAGTAAGGATCGGTAATTGATGGAGTATCGGTAGATACCGATACCGCTTACCGATATATCGGTATAAATTAAAGGATTAAGCCAAATGCCAATATATTTACATGAATTAGGGACGAGATCCTGTGGTCGGTAAGGAGGTTCATATTACCAGCTGTTTTGAAGACAGCATTAAGTGCAGAACGGTAAACAAGGATGGTGGAAACCCCTTAATCCACTTTTGAATAAAGAAGTGAGGAACCAGAGGAGATCATGCAAAGGGTGATGGATTGGATCAATCTGTTCCGAGATACACCAATGAAGCCATCGTTTCCAGTGACTGTCATAAATCTTGTTGGTAGAGGACCGGACGGCTCGTGATGCGATGCGAGTGGCCTCGTCCTCAAGAATGCCAGATGTTCGGAGGAGTTGGACGATAGTAGCCACCCGTGAAGTCGAAGCGCTCAGTGGTTCGGATGGAGGATCGATCCCCTGGGTTGGGACAGGAGGTCCGGACAATTTGGTAGGCAGCGGGGAGATTCAATGAGGAGGCTGAGTAGAAGCCGAAACCAAGCTGCTACTGGCCAATTCGGTGCGATTAAAAGGAACCGTCCTTGTGAGCTGGCAATTTTATGAAGCACAAGTGGCAGGAGGCGAGGAGGAGGGAAAGCATATGCATAAGGTGATCCCAATTCAGTGTTAATGCATCCACAGCCCATGCACGAGGATCTGGGAACGGACTGACAAACAGGGGAAGTCTGGCATTGTACCTTGTGGCGAAGAGGTGGACTATTGGGTGATGCCAGATATGGAATAGGATGGAGCAAACAGTTGAGTGAAGCATCCATTCGCTGGTTGGTGGCGTCCGCTGAGAAAGGAAGTCTGCAATCGCTTTTAATGATTCTGGGATGTGCAGAGGTAGAAGGCAGACACATAGTTGAATGCACAGTTGGAAGATCTGGGAAGTGACATGATGGAGGGACAGGAAGTCCCACCCCCCTTTCGTAGATACGCGACCACTGTTGTGTTGTCTGTATGAACTTGAACCGTCCGCCCTGTTACATGGTCCTGGAAGTGGACCACGTAACAAGTGATTGATGTGAAATATCATTCCCTTTGGCCAAGTGCCTGACACTGTAAGACTGTCGATGTGAGCTCCCCAACCCGTTAGGGATGCGTCTGTGAAGAGGTGTACTTCTGAAAGAGGTTCACGAAGAGGAACCGAGGCCGTGAGCCCCAAAGCAGAATTTTCTGCCACTGTCTGCGACACCAATTGTCAGGGAAAAATTTTCTGCAGCTATTCTGTTTTTTCGTATGGCTACGTGCATATTTATTGGTTTTTACTGAATAACTTTTCAGTGCTTTATTCTATTGATCTGGCTCTGCCATCAACGGAAAGGTCTCGTCGAGACGATTAAAATGGTGTATTGGAATGTCCAAATTGGTCAAAAATTGGCGAAACGGTAGAAATTTGGTCAAAACGGCACGTTTTGTCTGCGACTGTGCCAGATTATCTGCGACATAGTCGCACGTCGCACTCATTTCTGCCTTCGGGGCGGTGAGATTGGTGACGTCCGTCCACCATTGAAAAAAGTCCAAAGGAAAGAGAGGACCGAGGGGCTGAGGTAGTAGAGTTATCGTGAGGCGAGGACCTCCCCATAGATCGGATCAGTAGTGGTGAAATGGATGAGCCATCCACCTGACGTAGGGACCTAGGTCCGCAAAGGAGTCGATGGTCCCGACGGTGGACGCAAGGTCCCGGAATGTGTGTAGAAAAAGGCGGGCAAAGGCACGAGCGAACTGCAGATGATCCTCTATGTGTTCTAGAGATGGCACGACTGTTGCCTCTTTGAGATCGAAGAGTACTCCTAGGAACACGAAGGATTGAGCGGGTTGGAGTCGAGATTTCGAGAAATTTATCCCCAGTCCCAAGTGATGAAAAAGAGACACGACGTTCTTTAGAGTGCTGGAGGGGAGTGGGATCGGGGTGCGGGAGAAGGCAGTCGACGAGAAAGGCGTGGATGCGGATGTCTTGTTGGTGTAGATAGGCAAGGACGGGTCGGAGAACCATGGTGAAAACCCGCGGAGCTGCGTTTAGACCAAAGGGGAGGCAGAGAAACTCTAACACTGTGTCGTCTAACAGAAAACGGAAGAAGTGGCGGAAAGACGCATGAAGCGGGATGTGAAGGTATGCGTCCGCTAGATCTAGGGACACTATCCAGTCGTTGGGTTGTAACAAATCTCGGATGGAAGAGACGAATCTCGGATTCAAATTAATAGATTTTTTTGAAGAACACGGCAATGCCACCAGCATATGTATCCCTATCGCGTCTCAAAACATTGTAAGCTGTATCGTGGACCATCATTGAATCTGGGACTGTCATGTCAAGCTAGGTTTCGCCAATGAAAATTAAATCAAATTTTTTCCCGGAGAGCATGCATCTCAACAATTCCGTTTTTTGTCTTAGGCTATGTGCATTAAAAAGACAACACAAATAAGTGGTTACACCCTCACATTGCTTAAGGCGTCCACTGGTGTGCTCGGGTAGACTAGACTGCATTTCAAAAGCAGAACCCCCATTATAAGCTATTAGTTTCCCTGCATGTTATAATGATGAGGACTGTGACCATTTCGTTCAAGTGTGCATTATAGGACATGTGACAGGAATTTTTGCCCTGCAGTGCGAGATGTACACCATCACTAGACATGTAATTGTGGGTTAGTACGTATTCCCAAATATTCACGAAAGCACAATTCATACGTGTACATAACTTATCGAGAAGTTCATTACACCGCTGCAAGTACGTACAAGAACATCCCCACCTCAAACGTGTGACGGACTGCTGAAGCAAACCCACCAAAACAATTTTTAGCAATGGACGATTCACCTTTATCAACTCCCTCAATTTGTGAAATTTCCAATAGTGAATCGGAAGCAACATTGTTTCCCTGAGCATCGGTGAGTAAGAGCCGGAATATGACCAATAATGTTTTCCACTTTGGCACCTGGATAAATCCCAGTGGAGGTACGGTTTCCATTAATCTGTATCCTGCGACAATGAGAGTCCCCCAGTAGGATACATTGGTCTGACATGTTTTGATTTTTGCGCACAGCTTTATAAGATTTGGATGTTGGATTTAGCCACTCCAGCCTTTCGATCACCTCAGGTGTAGCACGGCTGGATGAGGGTTTATTGGAAGTACAGGCTGACTTCGGCACATAGCGTGTTATGTTAGCATGCAACTTGCAATGGTTGAGCATTGCACCCAACTGTTGCTTGTCTGGTTGAGCCTTGGGTTGTTTGACAGTGTTCGAAGAATAATTGCAGCAATCTAGATGTGATGATAAAAGTTCCCAATTGCCCTCCAGTTGGATTACCCAAGAAGGTTGTCAGTTTGATGTCTCCTGCACTGGTATTTTGAGTACGAACCTATTTTAGTCGTTGGTCTACAAAAAAAAATAATAAAGAATTGGTTTACTTCAGCATGACGTTGTCCAGTTTATTATCTAAAAATTTTGAGTTAGTTTGCACATGCTGATGCAGGTGATGGTTTTTATTAAAGTTGTTCGAATTTTGAAAGGCTTGTTTGATCATTCACAACAGCATCCTCGGCACGTGTTTCATTGTTACAAGATTTTTTTTTTTTTTATCAACTACCACACGTTTATCCGTGCAGTCCAAACTGACCAGCTTGTCCAGGCGTGAAAGCATCTCGTCCAACTACAAAGAGAGAACTCCCAATATTTTTCCCAAGTAAAAATTAGACCATAATCCCTACAGAACTGTACTAAGTATCCCGACATAAGCAGCCTACATCTGAATAATGAACATAAGGGGCACACCGCCACATGATCCGAAGAGCAACACCATGTTCACAGTCCCTTTCCTTGTCAGAAGAAATAATGCAGCAGTATTTCTAAAATTCAACAAATTGGTCTGTTTAAAGAATTGTGTGAATGACAATTGAAATAATTCCCAAATTAAGGTTGACTACGTGAAGAGTATATTACTGTGAAAAAAGAACCTGCATTAATCAATGCTACGTAATCTGCATGTGGTTTCTTTGTAGCCCCCCCCCCCTCCCCAATCCCATCATTCCTTTTTTCCTTGGTCACTGTGGTTGTACATGAAGATAGTACTAGCCAAGTCGCTCCCAGTTGGCAGCCAAAAGCGGAGATATGTTCGGTTTTGAAATTCAAAACAAGATAAAACAATTGGTTAAAAAAGGAAGTAGGACCCCTGTTCCAAGTTATTTGGTTACCAAACATCTGCATCTGGTCCTATATAATTAGGCTTTAGTTCACTCAAATTTAGTACTTTCAACTTAACCAAAGCCAGCACTAAGTGATTCAGAACTATTTACATTAATATTTAACTACTTCAAAGACTAAAATACCAGGGGCACCTGGTTAATTTTAGTCTTTGTTTGCGTATATGAATATATGTATGCATTACCTTTATTTAATTAGCAGTGCTCTTATCCCTAGCTTGAAAGTTGGCTTCCTTGCCGGACTTGCAACTTACTGGGCAAGACAGGTACTAGCTCCGTCATATAAAAGCAGATCGCAACGGAGCGCAGCATCTTTCTTCCAACCCACATGAACCTAGTCCATCGTGGGAAGGCTGGGTGGGTAAAAGGTAAAGCATATTTTCGTATAGGCAAACAAAAACTAAAATTAACCAGGTGCCCCTGATATTTTAGTCTTTTTATTGCCACGAAAATATCATTACCTTTATTTAATTAGCATACCTTGTCATCATAGGAGGCGGGCTAAGTTCGAAGCACCCACGTTACGAGCCGGCGGCCCTACGGATAATATCCGAGTAGAATCCAAGAAGTTTTAACAGGCCTGGACCCGGAATCCCCAGTTCCATGAGCTAGCAAACAGGAACAGCTGATGCCAGGGGCATAAAACAACCGATTCAACACTAGGGGAAGGTACAAATGCAGATAATTAAAAAATGCCAATCTTACCGTGGGCGGGAAGCTGAAGTTGGCCTTGATTCCAGCGATGCATTAGGGGAACCAGGATTGGAGAGTTGATTGAAGTCTAGAGGAATCGGATGGCACAGGGCGAGCAAAGTCCCGGGTCTTGTAGAGGCGCACGTAGACGGAAGCCTGGAAGCGGTCTTGATTCTCATGGCGTCCAGAGAAGTAAGATCGGCACAGGTCGGAGGATCGACTTTAGCAATAGGGCCTGAGTCGAACAGATAGAGAACAGGTTGAACATCCTGGTAGACGAGGAGGAACGGCTAGGGCTGAATCGTGGTTTTCATGAAAAGCAGGACGCAAGGGTGAGCAAATCGCAGGAGTCGATAGTCTATGTCTTAGCACAAACGTGGCTGAAGATGTTGGGATCCCAGTTCAGCACCCACAGTTTAGCATGGGGTTCCTCTCGTATAGACGGGAATCGGTGAAGGTGATTGGTTGCATCTTGACCCTTTTTTTTTTTTTGTAGAACAGAGTAGAAGAATGACCAAGTGAACCAAATTTTGATAATCAGTTCTAGGTTAAGGTAAAGGCAGTAGGAAGAGAACAATGATCATTTATTGCATGGAGTAATTGATGAAATGCTAAATATGAGAAGTCAGGCGAGGAGCAACGATTCCGGCTCCGGAATCGGGAATCGAGACCGGAACACCTCGCTGATTCGGAAGGATTCGTAGGGGGGATTGGGATCGGAAGATAAAAAAAAGGTCGTGACAGGCTACTTAAGGGATGATGCGGAAGCCGAATGCAACGCCCTTGGCTTGCCGCCTACACGGAGAACAAGGAACAGCCCTGGTCGATGATTCTGAGTGATGAACAATCCCCGAAAACACAGGAACGAAGGAAGGTGCATCATCGTACTGCCAAACCAAATACGATGACAAGGCTTGGCAGGACGGAGAAGCAGCGGCGAGGGACCAAGCCTGCTCCAGAGGGCATGGTTTATAGGGAATCGCCTGGTCCAGGGAGATTATCAGACGAAGCACAATGAGGTACTGCTGCCAAAGTTGGAGGAACATCGAGTGGTATGGAGCCAAAAGCGGGGAACCGGTGGAGGCATAAAGAACGGAGCGGCGGTAGCCGAAGGGTCCTAATAAGGATATGGGCGCGGTGAAGGCGCTGCCTTGTGAATAGCACGTACGACGGAGATGGCTGGTGAGTCGGATGGGAGCAAGGGATCACGAGGACCAATTGTAGTCGAGGCTGCGTGGAGGCGCCGCATTCTGGAACGGCTGCAATAGAATAGGTGCCATGGAGGCGATGATGGCAGAGGGGAAACCCATGGGAGCCTGTGTCGACGCAAGTGATAGCATTTGCAGACCTCTGTGTTTGGATCGTAAAAGGTCCAAGGAATTGGAGACGCTGATCAACTCTGATCGAAGGGTCAAGTTTCGATCCTCGGCACTGTAGAAGGAGAATCGGAGAGCTGAATTTTCAGTTCGGAGGTTCGTAATGTCTGTTGCAAGTTTTTCGCCCATGACAGAACAAACCGGAGGTTGAAGTCGATGTTTTCAAGGTCGATAATGGTAAGTTGCAAACCTCTGGTAAGGGCCGCCCGGATAGTGGAGGCGGGTGGAACGGGGTCGGTGCCGAAGACGGTGGCTTCAACACTTGACTCTACTGCTGGAAAAGGCGATACCATCGTCGAGGTAACCGTGGCCGACGGTGGTGAGCGTGACCTGGTTGATGAACGTACGGGAATCGAAATACAAGGTTGGCGAATCTGCGGGAATCGTGGAGGGGCCATTGGATACTTGACATTCTTGATTTTAAGACCTCTTTTAGGTGGGAGCGTGGGTCAGAACAGCCGAACCCCAGATGTACCAGGGATCGCAAGTGGTACTGAAGGCAAAACTTTGGATTGGGTTGAGACCATGGATGGAGCAATGCGAGATTGAGACGACTGGGAGGACAGTTTCTTGTACACAGGCGAAGAGGTTTTAGTAGTAGATAACGGCTGAGTGTCAATTTGTGGAGGCAATTCCTTTATCTTGCGTTGCCGATCCACCCGCCGCCGAGAGCTTCATTGCCATCGTCGATTTCAACCCAGTCCATCTTGGAAATTGTCACACAAACGCTACACAGGAGGTCATACCTGTTGCACCGACGATGATGCTGGCAGCAGGGATGCGGGTTAAAATGTTCCTTTGTCCCTGCTGCAAAGCCTAGGCAAACACATAGTGTGGGATCGGGAACATTTACAACTTTGGCTGGTATGGAGTCTTCGGAAGACATGACTGGAAGCGGAGCGAGTAGCGACTACAACCGAAAAACCGTTACAGAATTTGAAGAAGCGCGCCACGACGAAGGCGCTCTCTGGAAATGGAAAAGCGCAGCGGAGATCAGGAGTCCCGGATGTGGACAATGTTCGGGAGGGCGAGGAGAACAACAGTATCGACGGTCTCGAAAGGCGAGGATCGTACGGGAAGCTAGGTGCTTGAACTGACCACGGGTTTACAATGTAGCTTGGTGGGGAAGCCCGGAGGGATGGATCGAATCAGTAGACCAGAAGAGAAATTGTGGAACCTGTGGATCAAGAACTGCAAATCCATGAGGTGAGTGATAACACAACCGTAGAGGATCGAAGAACAGAGTACGGGAGAGGCGTGGTGCTTCCGTGGGAAGAACGAATACGAGGCCACATATATGTGATGCCAGCCTATCCTCAGTGTTCAGGGTTAATGCCAAGCTGTTGAGAGAGTAATAGTGAAGCGATGTAGAGGCATCGACCCAAGGCGCAGTGAAGACTTGCAGCTGATGGAGTAGACAGAAATCCTTACTGTAGTATCGTAGAAAGCAGACGGTGAGGCAACAGACACGTGGATCGGTTGGTGAGGATCGGGAATCGAGGTCAGGAATCGGTGAATGCAGAAGGTAGTTTCCAGTGAGTCGATTAGCAGAGACAAAAAGTTGATAGAATCATGGTTGGAGACGGAATCACTGCGGTAGTAGAAATGACTCGTTGCGGCGGAACAAGTGAACTGCCAGAGGAATCGGGATTGTGACAGGAAGTCGCACTTGGCTTTAAGGTAGAAAAGCGAATCAAGGATCGGAGGCAGTGGCCAGAGTTGGTGAAAATCATGACACCGAAGTCGCCGGATAATGCTGTAGAGAGACAGGACCTGGAGATAAATCCGCTGTGCAGGATCGGTAGCCAGATGAAGTTGACGGACCCGACGGGAAGCCAAGACAATCTTGACGAGCAGAGCGAACTGTCCCATGGAGGGGAGTGATTCCATGCATGCAGGGAATGGAATCGGCGGATCGGAGAAGCGGCAAGGCGGGACCGAGAGGCAGGAAACTCTGGGACGTTGGGGCATCGTCTAAGGAACCGGAGAACCGAAGCTCATTACAAAACAATCCCGAACGGGAGAGCGGGACCGGAGAAACACGGACCGGTGAAGGAGGATCGAAGGGTCCCGGAAAACAACACCCGACGGGGCTTAACGAGGGATCGCAAAAATGACGCCGGAACGTAGGGAAGAGGACCGGTATTCACAGACCAACAGGTGGAGAGAACCTAGGTGAAGGACTTGGTGACGTTCCTAGAGGAGTCGAGACCACTGGCGAAGGTAAAATCTGGCAAAGGATTCGCCGGTGAGGCCCGAACCGAAGAAAGGTCCCACAGGAAGGAAATTCTTGTAAAAGTTTCGAAAAAATGTAGGAAGGAGGTTGTAATGGCGGACGGATTGTCCGGACACCTCGTGAGATCCTGTCTTGGATGTGGTTGCTGAGAGAGGCGGACCGATGTAGGTGGATCAGGAACGGCGAGAATCGGAGTATCCTCATCGTGGCCAGGTTGAAGAGAGGGAATTGAATCCCTTCCTTCGGAATCGACAGGCGATTCCACACCGGTAGCGAGGATCGACGAATCCATAGGATCGTAATAGAGCTCCTGGAAAAACTATTTATACGACGGAGCCAGTTCCTGTCTTGCGCAGTAACTTACGAGTTCGGCACGGAAGCCAACTTTCAAGCTAGGGATAATCGAGCTCCATGGGAGAGGGACTGCTAATTGAATAAAGGTAATGATATTTCCGTGGCAATAAAAAATGAAAATCTATCTGCAATAAACCATAATAAACCTGAATGAATTCACACATTTATTTACAATTTCTTTTCACGTTTTGCTGTTTTAAACTATCTCGCAAACATAACATACACTTAACGATTAGAAATTTTTAAGAATTGGCAAGTGTGTCTTGAATAAAATGTCAAGTGAATAATAAAATGAAATATTTTTAGCAAGACGGACTTCTGTTAAAACATAAATTTGTACAAATATACAAATCCAAGCATCTTTTGTTTTCTCAAGAGCCAAAATACAATCTTGTAACTAACAAACCACACATACAACATGTGTTGGCAATCTATGGCACTCGTCACACAACATTGTTTCACAGAATTTTTGAAGGTTGTTGCCACAAACTACTGAACTGCACAATATGAGCAATTTTCAAAATCCCATTAGAACTTCCCGGCTATGATAAAACACAACTGTCAGAAGAACTGTTCAAAACTTTTTCAGCTCCATTGATTTTACTTCTGTTACTTAACTCTTCATCATTATCAGATTCTCCATCATCAGTTTCCTCACCATTACTAGATTCTTCACTATTGGCATCAAAATCTCCTTCAATCGAATATTCATGAGCAACAACTTCGTTAGGGCTATGTTCGTTGTAATCGTCTTCAGAATCATCAGTTATTTCGTGTAAACTTTCATGAAATTGGGTAATACCTACATCACCACCATAGTCTGCATCAGGAAGATCAAGACCAATCCAATTTACGTCATCTTCATCAGCATCATTATCATCTTCAATATCATCTTCCTCACCTCCAAATTCGTATCCGTTATTCTCAAAATCGCTATCACCATCGTCAAGATTACCACCTTCACCATCGTCAAAATCACCTTCACCGTCGTCGAAATCATCTTCATATTCGTCAAAATCAGCTTCATATTCATCAAAATCACCTTCATATTCATCTTCATCCCCTTCATCTTCATCAAGGTCACCTTGATCTTCATCATCTTCATCAAAATCAGCTTCATCATTCTCACTTGAATCATAGTATTCATCATTGTGTGTATGTTTGTATTCTTGGTATGCTATAATTATAGATAAAAACACTGACTTTTGGGTTTCAATTAAAATATATGCAAGTCAGTATTCACATTCAATAAGCATTACCTCGGCCTGTATTTAGTACTAATACAAGGGATTAGTTGGGGGGGGGGGGAGGCAGAATTCTAAGGACAAAATTAGTTTTTATTTATCCTAAAATACTTAAGTTAGTGGCGTTAAATCGTTTATTTAATGTTCTATGCCCAAACCTTAAACTAAAACCCTCCTTAGCTCCCCAACAGGTGGCGTATCTGGACACATTCCAGCAGGCATTGCCACCAATCCTTCACTTTCGTTTGGCAAACTATCCGGTTCATTCATCCAGTGCATTCAGAATTGATGGATGTGGTTGGTTGAGTTGCACAGGGTACAGTACTGGTACTCAAGACTTTTGCCTTGTCTAAGCAACATCATGATTGGCAGTCATTTAATTTGCCCAAATTTGTTGACGAGATAAAGCTATCCAGACCTCTGCACACTATTTTTCACTGAACTCTATAAAAATAAAAAGACATTCACACCCTGGAGAGTTAACTGTAAAGCTCACTACAACTATACTGTACCAAATGCCAAGTTTTACATGTTGACTGCAACATCTCAGGCTTAAAAAGGATGTTGGCATGTGATTGCAGCCTAAAGCACTTACTAACGCTCATGCATTTGAGACTATTACTTAAGTCAGAGAGTATGTCTAGATAAGGTAGGACTTCTGGGAAAAAAAAGCAGACTCTGACAACAGGAGCCAGCCACAATATTACCTATAAAGGTGCATCAGGTGGCAGGGTCCATTCCCTAACCGTCTGGGAGTCTACACTGCGAACAACCTCAAAGGTAAACACAGGTATTCAACTGGGCCCGAGTCCTTCTCAGAACAGAACGTCTCATCTCTATTTTTAGACTACAGACTATTTCTACTGCATTACGAAATGGCTATTTTAGGGCCATGACTTAATTCCATCTACACCTTATAAGCTCTGATCCCGAAGCCCTGTGTCCTGTGTAACCAAGAATGTAAGAAGAAACAATCACTCTGTAAACAATGAAACTTAATTTACCACACCATATTATTATTAACCAGCGAAATTATTTAAATGATGCTGGACGATTAAAATTAAAGGATTAGCGAAAATCTATAAATATTCAAAATGCGCAAAAAAATACAAGACGGGTTCGCCCACTCAATCATTGTTTATTAGTCAGCTAAAAGTAATTGTTTAAACGATGCATACACCTGGATTACTCAATCAGCGTTTATTAGCCAACTAAAAATAAATGTTTAAACGAAGCAGAAACTGCTGCAAGATTAAAATTAAAGGATAAGTGAAATTTGGATAAATATTCAACACGCGCAAAAATACATACGGTTCGATCACTCAATCAGCGTTTATTAACCAGCCAAAAAAATATCAACAACACATAAACCATCGGAAGTTTAGAATTAAAGGATTCGTGAAACTCGGTTAAATACTTAAAACGCCCAAAAATACACAGACGAGTTCGAACACTCAGTGTTTATTAGCTAGCCCAAAATAAGAGCACACGGGTCGTTTATGATCCGCCGTTTGCAACATGGGGGAAGAGGGGTTGTTTTATGAAACAGCCAGATAGCTGGGTTGGAAATTCTGATGCACCATTTGCTACAAGAGGATATTTGGGGGGGGGGGGGGTTGTTTATGAAACAGCCAGCATAGCTGGCCTGGAAATTCTAGTTAATACACAAGACGTGTAAAGTTTGGTTTGCGGCCGACACTACACCAGGCAACAGGAGATACAGAGGACTAGGCCGACACCACACCTGGCCACTAGAGACTACCGGAAGTCTAAACTACATGTCGGCTCGACACATAACTATATACTACAACTCGGCCGAAAGAGAACTATCTAAATACTCTACAGACTAAGTTCTACGGAATTCTAAAGAGCTGACCTGGTACCATTAACGTAAGAACCTAGCTAGTTCTTATTATGGGCAATATCTTAATTGTGTTTAAGAACAAAGTATAGCTGTATTGGTATTTAGTTTCAGTCATCTTGAATACAAGATGTAACGGAACTCTAACCCCTAGACACTACTAAGTCTTAATATTTCAACATAAGCTAATCTGTGTTGCTACCCAGCCTAATTATCGAAGTTTCATGCTTATTTCTGGGGGCCTACATCTTGAGGATTTGAACCCCGGGAGTGTAACTTGCAACAGGATTACACACCAATCATTTACCAAAACGAGCAGTGAAAATTTTCTACAAGGACTTCGTACTCTATTTTCGGCTGAGAAATCAACTGTCAACAGCCACAAGAAGAAGAGTTTACGGTTGTTTCAAGAATTTTTTCAAGAACACTACAACCCGTGTTAAC
>JAHWFP010029251.1:23630-36112 GCA_023313725.1 Lithobius niger
GTACTACATCTAAACAGAAGAATTTCACCTTTCAACACTCAGGTGACTACAAATTTTTTACTATGTATTTTGCAAACTTAAGCCAAAGTGAACTACTCCTTTTGTTTTTCTGGAATTAGAGACTTTGGATCACAAACTTATAATAATGAAACAGAACAGGAGTTTCTGCAACTATTATTTACTCTACAACTACAACAACAGACTGCTATTAGTTTTTCCACCGAGGACAGTGTACGGAATCCTTTTTTTTGTGTGAAAACACACCTGAATCCTGTTCCATAAATTTCCTTTGGGATTTGGACCAATTTGAAAATAGCCTAAAAACTTTACATTGTAAAATCACTTCATTTTTTTCCTACCATGATGGAAGCTAGTGACTTTTGGGCTAGTGATGTTGTCAGCCATCAGGTAACTTTTGTTACCGAGCCAGGCGTGCCATGAAGATACAACTGGCGAGGGAACGAGGAGTGCTATAGCGAGTCTCGAGGACCAGGAACAAGCCAGCAGCGAAGCCCACAACAAGAGAAAAACCGAGGACAACGTATTCTAAATACTAGGTTAGTCTAGCAAGTGACTATACAAGTAATGAAAGCGCTCATTGTGTTGAAGATGTAAGTTTCAAAGTGGCCAGTTTAAGGATTCTGCAGAATTTACAACAAGTGATCTTGACGACAACGAAAAGTGCAAGTAAAAAACGTGTCGCAAACAATGGTGTACGTGTTCATCAGTTAAGATTTGGATGAAAACAACGCTAGTAAGTTATTGGACGACAAGGGTTGGCACACCACCACTGCGTAGTGCAGCCAGGTTAAAAAAGCGCTACCTCAGGTAGCGCAGTGGTAAATGAGCAGCTTTTACTAGATGTTGATGCTGCAGTGTACAAGGTAGTTTTGATGGTGACTATAGTGCAAACAGTATGGAATAGTTTGTATGAGTTTGACGAAGAAGTGTTCGCAACTTACGCTATGGGTAATGGTACTGACTTATCTAGGAAACGGGTACTGCTTGGTGTCTGGAAGTATGTGTATGTTTGTGCACTGTACTATCTCGATGAGAGAGCAATGATTGGGTTAGCACAAAATCTTCTGGCCGCTATGGCACGCATTAACATTACCGCTCGTAGTAAACGTACAGGAGGCAGAATGTCTAGCTAGTTGGGTTCTTAGAAAAATACAACTGTCGTACTTTGAATGTTCTCTAACTACGGTAGACAATTTGTTGACGGTAAAACTCAAAGTCACAAATACTCATCAGTATTTTGCGAATTTTCAAAAGGCATTTTGTCCATACAGGTGTAAAATATCTTCTTCAGGCTTAAATAAACGTGCTTCTTCAGTTATCTACATCGCTGTTGTGCTAGCTGATCGAGGAAAATTTGAACAAACGTGGCGATCGTAGCCTTCAGTGTGTGATCATCACATGGCTTGAAATAAATTGTCAACTCCAATAGTATCTAACTCCAGAAGTGACCAACATTTGAGGGGAATAGAATCGCTGACAATTCAGCACAAAATTTCGGAAGGTGGATTACTTATGAACCTGCAGGGACCATCAAACCCATCTATCGAACATATAATCAGTCGGCAACTTGGTGAACACCTGACTAGAAAGTGACATTGCCATGACAGCGAACAAACACGACCTGGCGCACAACGGCAACAACAGCAAGCTCGGCCTAACACACATTTAGGTCTACAATTCCTGCGTTTTTTCAAATGTTCCTCGATCAGCTAGCACAACAGCGATGTAGATAACTGAAGAAGATAGGAGCACCATATTTTACCCTTGAATGGACAAAATTCCTATAGAAAATTCACAAAATACTGAAGAGTATTTTTGACTTTGAGTTTGATCGTCAACAAAATTTTTACCATAGTTGGGTTCTCTACATTTTGATAGATTTTCAGAAGAAAGAGCAAACAGAAATTCTTGGCTTTCTAGTTATCAGGGTATAGTCAGATGACAGAAAATGCTCCCGTATCTTTTTTTGTTAACAAGTTTAATTGTAGTGGAAATTCTTGCAGACACTTACTCAACCCTTTGCCAATGAATGGAGGTGCCGATTTTTTGGACGGAATTTTACCTGTTGTTCAGGACTTGTTGACTGAGCAAGGATGATTTAAACCGTATTGCCCCCCCCCCCCTCGTAAATCAAACACTTCTTCATAATGTTACTTTTACTCAAACCTCAATTCCTTCGAACCCTAAAGAAACGTTGAATTAAATTTCACTTCCTAACCTAATGACAAGCTCAAACTTCCACCCTAACATTGCTACGAGTCAAGCACTCCCCCCCCCCCCCAATTCAAGAAACTCACGTTTCTCCCCTCAAATTTTGTCCCCTCTGCAAAATCTTTCCAACATTCATCCTCAAATAATGATCCGTAGACACAAATAACTACTAATCATGGTGCTGGTCACAATTTAGTGTGTTTTGTGATAATAACGGGGATGAAGCATCATTTGAACTTGTTTTCGTCGCAAATTCAGGAACCTAAACTGACAAATCTTTGATTTAGAACAAAATTTTGTCTAGGCATCATTCAATGCACAAGGGAATAGCGACTTATTGTAATGATCTAATCCGTTGACATGACGCATCGGACGAACCAATTTCTGATGGAGAATAAGTGAATTGCTTTTCAAATTCAGCCCCCGGCACTTCAAACCACGTTACCATTCCAGTTTTTTATGTGTTTCTAATTTAAGACTTGGGATTCAGAAATATATGGTTTCTGCCTTAAATTAGGAGGAAAGCATTGCTTAACGTGCAAACACCTGCTTTGGGTTCAACTACCTCGGTTAGTAGAAAATGTGTTAACTTCTCGTTAATCCTCACGTTTAATTCTGATGCTAATCAGTATTCAAAGCAACAGATTAGTGCTACTCCTTCACAAGTCGGTTAGGGATGCACCAAATATAAAATTTGCCGAATATTTAATACACAACCGAATAGTAAACTGCAGAATAGCGAATACCGAATATTCGGCCTATACCAAATTATTCGGTTTTATGGCGAATAATGGCTGAATACTTAACCGAATGCTCTACCTCATCTTCCATTAATATCAGAAACCAACTCCTCGCAAACCAAAAACTAAATGCTTAGCTAAACTTTGTCACATTAACACAATTGCATAAATATATATTAATGCAATGATATATATATCATTAACACTATTCGGCCGAATACCGAATATCACTATTCACCCGAATGATGAATATTGTAATAAAGTCGGTCCTGCTAACTAGTTTGATGGTAACCGTGCTGGAGTAAATTCTAGTTACCCAAATTCATAACCCATATGCTGGTACTGCAAAAAATCGATACATATTGCTAGATTCTGTTCTGTCATGCCTCCTTTTTCAACTGATGACAGCCAAAATCCTACTCAGGCGGGAAATGGGAACATCCCTCGGCAACGAGTTGGGTTGGGGATGAACAATATATTAAGACTAATTCTATTGATTTAACAATGCATCCTTTGTCGGGTCTTAAACCTTTAGTCCCCATAACAATACATAATGTTGTGTCAACTGCAATTTGAGACAGTGGTTCAGGTTATTCGTTGGTCGATGAAGCAATTATGCTTTAAAGGACCCTTCAGAAATAAAATCTTCCTTCTTCCCCCCTAAAGTTGGTCACAGCTAACAGGCAAACAATCGAGACTTTAGGTAATGTTTCTTTAGATGTCGAATTACCGGGAACATTTTTTAGGCATTCGTTTGTGGAGTGAGCTAAACTTCCGGGTAGATTTATTTATTCTTGGCACAGATGTAATGATGCGTGCTAGAGCAATATTGTCTGTAGCTGACAATGTGTGGTGGTACGAAGATTTGCCTACTTGTGTTATAAGTTTCTGCATAGTTGGTAGATACTCCAGGGTGTTGTCACGTTTCTTCAGAAATTCGATGGCAGTCTATACTAGATAGATCTTCCCTCGAACAAAGTAAATATTTTAGAATTTTTCAACGTAACGTGGTCGTGTGTCTTTTAGGAACCGGGTTCCTGTATAACTACAGAAATGCACATTGATGTTATTGACAAGCAATCAATGTATCTTAAGCCTTTTCCTGACAATCCATTTAAGTTAAAAAATACTTAATGAGGTAACACAATCCCTGTTAGCCGAAGGTCGTATAGTAAAGTCAAATATATTCCTTCTTCCTTGTTCATCCTTGTTTCTTAAAAATGAAACCAAATTAAGAGTAACCAAATGGCGAGTATCGATTTTTGGTAGATTTTAGGATTTTAAATCAAAACTCATTACCGGATGTGTACTCTCTACCATCTATTGATTTGATTTAAGTCAGTTAGGTACGCACAAATACATCACGACTATCGATCTTTGCTCTGCTTATCACCAGATCCCACTCGACGTAGAGCCAAGCAAACTTTGGAGTGCCAGGATCTTTGTAACGCCTGCTTTATGTTATGTTTGGTTTACTCAACACCTCTGAAGTAATTCAAAGGATGATGGAAGTGTTGATGCGAACATCCGACTTCCAAGGCCTTTTTATTTATCAAGACGATTTAATTTTTAATATTTAAATAAAATGTACTTTACATAGATATGTTTTTTCTCGGTCGTCCCGAGACAAGAGTACTGGGATTTATTTTGTTGAGCAAAAGGATTTCTCTTCATCTGGTCAAAGTTGATGCCATCGTAAAAAATGAAAGCTCCTACACACCTTAAGGAGGTCAGATCGTTTCTTAGTATGAAGATTTTTTTCTAAAAGATACATTCAATCCTAGTTTGAGAGCTCGTTCTTTTTTCTCCTTCTTAAAATCATCTAGCAAATGTGTGTGGTCCCAGAAGATGTCAGATTGCCTTTGATACATTAAAGGCAAAAGCTTACTACTGCTCCATTTTTGGCTTTGACAAGCCTTTTGTCGTACATTGCAACAGCTCCATTTTTGGGCGTGATGCTCTCACAAGATGGCGCTGTTGGACCAACTGCGATATGCTATGCAAGCAGCCTGTTAAGGGGTAACGAGGTTAGGTTTAGTACGGTGGCGAGAGCAGCTCTGGCTGTGCTATGGTCAGTCAAACCTTTTTGTTCGTACGTTGAATCAAACAACTTTGAAGTTATAAGTGATCACGCATCACTTTAGTGGTTAAAAAAGGCTAGTGATCCCACTCGACGTTTCTCAAGATGGGCTTTGTGCTAGGCTTGTTACGATTTTACCATCAAGTATAAATCCGGTGCTTCAAATTTGGTGATTGTCTTTCTCGACATGCGTTGTTAACCGTTGAAGGAATTGTTGGCAACAATGATGTTGAATGCTTATGCGCCGCTCAGAAAAACGATACAGTTTTGAGTTTGGTTGTTAAGTTCCTTAAGAATGGCAGTAAATTTTCTAGTTCACCTTTAGGTAGAAGAGCACGACAGGCATCTTAAAATGCTTCGATAGTCGGTGGTATTGTCGGAAAAACCTTCAAAACTTCGGCCAGCATACAGCACTCCACCTAGTGAGAGGGCTCGATTACTTTTGCAGCTCAAATGGGGCCGGTGACAGACGTAGCCAAGTTTATTAGGAAATGTTATAATGTCAGACGTGTACAAGAAATCAGTTAGCCCTAAAAGGCTTGATGGGGTCTGCCCCTATTCTTCAGTTGCCAGGAGAGACGTATTTTATTGACGTTTCGAGTCCACTGCCAAGATGGAATTGTGGAAATATGTTTTTGCTCACAGTCCTTGACTCACAAAGTGGCCAGAAGTTTTTGCCATAAAAGATGCCAAGGCAATTACAGATGCTGAATTCTTCGTTAAGGAGTTTTTTTTATCGTTATGGACAGTGCCACCACCTGGTGAGCGATAACGGGAAATCGTTTCTCAATGGTGTAATGTGTTGTACGCCAAAGATGTTTGGAGTTAAAACAAACCTTTCTACCACCCCCCCCCCCCCACCTAGACAATCATGTGGAGATGTTTATTGGGTCGTTAAATCTTTAATTCAAGCACGTATGGGGAAGTCTAAAAAAATTATGGGACTTATGATTGCCATGACACTGCGTGCAACTTTCTCGTTCTACTTGGTTCAGTCCAGCTTTTCCTGTGCCACGGTAGAGAGTTAAGACTACCTGGGGCTACTGACCTAACTTGTTGAGGCCCTAAGATAAAAAAAAAATCTTAAGTTGAGCAGCTGACATATCTCGTACCTTAGCTAATGTGATTTCCCTGGCTAGAACATCTTTGCGTGGTGAACAGGGCTAATACTGATAAGAATAAGAAGCTTTTTCGTTTAAGTAGGCGATGAGGGCTTGAGAAAAACGCACATCATCTCAAATAAAGCTAAGGACTTTTCGAAAAAGTTGGCAGCACGATTCGAAGGACCATTTATTATCCACGAGTGTTCACACCTCTGATGTACAGGCAGCAAAGGGAAAGATGCTTTTTTGGGACTACATATTTTGCTTAGGAGTGTTGCAGATGGGGGTCTTGCTTAGGTTTGGTGTTTTGATCATAACTTTGGTAGTATCTACGGCGATTTAATGTCCTGGGGTTGTCTGGCTTTTTTAATAGAACAAAAATTTAGTCGTGATTAATTTTTTGAGTATCTGGCTCCTTAAGTTTTTCTTGTTCTCAGGATGGCCCCAACGATTAGTCAGCTGCAAAAGTTTCTTCAAGTCATTCATTTAGTATCTCGTAGCTTGGTTTATGTTTTTTTTTTACAGTTACAGTTTTACAGTTAACGTCAGGTTTCAGAGCTGGTTTGGCTTAGTTATACCTTGTTTTAGTTGTTCAGCTAGGGGTTTACCCCCCTTCTTTTTTGTAATCTTAAGTTTCCTTTGTAGATGTTCCCCCCTTCATCTTTTTTTCTTTCATCGATTTCTTTCTTTCTTCTTGTGATCTGTTCGTCGTATTTCACCTCTCCATTTCTGCCATTCATTGTTGCTTTTTTTTTTATTTTCTCTTTTGCCCTGTGAGGATGTGCGCCCACTCCCGCCTGGTGGCCTGGGAGGACACGGGAGTGTCAGGTGCGCCCTGCACTTAGCGGGCATATATATATAGAGAGAGAAGGGAATGCATGTGTCGAGAGAACGAGCGTGAAGTTTTGACAGGAGAAGTCACTATCTGTAACTGAATGTAATTCCAGCAGCATTAAAGCCCATATAATCATCACCAAACCGTCATGGCTCAGTATTTGGAGACCAAATCACCCCTGAACAAGTGTCATCATGACATAATGGCGCCCGAAAACAGGATGGACTTTTCAACTGGACCGTTGGGCAAGGCAAGTGACCACGTGTGTTCCTTTGTCCGGCGAGCCACTGACCTGTGTGACTGTACAAACAGAAAAGAGCGATGAGATGGCAGTGCAGGACCTGGAACAATTGATGGAAACTTCACAACGAAAACCTACAGCCAAGGGATCCAGTGCAACGAAAACCAGTGTGTACGGTGGCGATGCGGACACAGTCAGTGAGATGCAACCAAAAATAACGGTAATAGTGCCAACCGTAGCAAGTCGAGTGCCACTGACAGCCAGGGAGATGTTCGAATGGGTGGGCCGGGCCGCACCCATAACGGCCACCCTCAACTGGTTCAATTTATGGAGGCTACTGCTAATGGACAGGCTTCTCACCATCATACGGCTGACACGACTCCGTACGGCATAACTCTACTGGGCACAGCAACGGTGTGGCGGTGCGATAGCATCTACCTCTACCGCCGGGCAGCAGCGGCTGGCTGGTGGGCGGACAGGCCCAACGCAATCAGAGCCTTCCCGAGAAAAGAGAAGGAAGGTGCGGTAGGAGGCCGAGGAGCCAGGCACACGGGCCGTAATCTCGAGGGCTGCCCAAAACGTAACCGAACAGTAGCGTTGGCAGCACGGATGAGGGTCAGTTTTCTGTTTTGAGGAGGGCCGAGCGAATCCCGGACATTTGCAGGGCACAGGCGAAGGGCTGTCGATTTTCCCCGGTTGAACGGCAGGTGCTGGCGGTGGAGAGTGCTGAGAACTGTCAGAGGAGGAAGAGTCCGCCATAGTTGGATCGCTGAACTCGGTGGAGCGGCAGTTGAGAAGAGACGGCCGTTGTTTGAAAAAACCGTTGGCGGGACCTTCCTGTAACGCGTGGTGCCAGCTGGCGACGAGAAAGGAGGGCAGAGGCGGACCACTGCATGCGGAGGAGATGATAGAAGGTTGCTGGCAGAGTAACAAGCCAACGTGAAGAACTTTACAGACGAAGGTCGTAGTTGATTATGTCTTTGTTGTGTTTAGTGCTGTGGTTTGTTTCCTTTTTTTTTGAAAACCGTGCATGTGGAACATAAATTGTTCATTTACAAAACCGGAGGAAAGGAAGTTCACAAATGCAATGGCGAGGATGGAGCGGAAACATCCTCCGTACAAAAAGACCTGGGAAGAGTCCCGGTTGTGAAGGAGGGCGTACAAGATGAAGAAGAATGCTGAACCGGCAATGGTGTAATGCCGGGAACTGTTGCAGGAATGTGTCGTAAAGATGGAGGCGATTGAGGTGACAAGGAAAGGAAGTCAGGTGACACAGGCCGGAGGATGGTGTAGTGCACATCGTAGGTAAGAGTTTCATCACAGGATAGGTAGACTGCGGAGGCGGAGGCCGGAGATGTTGAAGGCAAGGCGGAAGAGGCGTTGTCCAAAAAGAAAGGTCAGTGAAAGGTAGGAAACGGAAGCGGAAGACTAACACATTCCGGCGGGTGGAAGGTAGGAGAATTAGAAGGCTCGGAACTTAATGGGAGGTGTGCCACAGGAGATGGCAGAATCGGAGAAGGGTGATGAAAAGTTCCTGGAGTTGGTTGTATGGCGTGTCGGTAGGAAATGGAAGCAGTAAGCGGGCCTCATAATTTGCGGAACGGGGCCCCCCCCCCCCTTACTTCCAGCCGGAGGAAAGGTAGCGGTGAGAGAAGGAAAGGGCACCGAAGGCGGTTGCCGTGGAAAGCGTGTTAAAGAAGCTTGTTGAGCAGGCAAGCAGCCGAAGCGTTGAGCAGAGGCTTGGGAGAGACGTGCATGATGGCAGTCAACTCCTTGCGGAGGGGAGGATGGAGGTGGACGACACGCCCGGGGATGGTGGTGAAGGTTAAACCGGGAGCAGGGCCTGCTAATGTGGAGGCATCGTTGAAGTAAACAGATTCTATAGTGGAAACGGTAAATGAGAAATCTTCCGCTAAGGGAGGAGGCTGAGAGGGCCGGAGGGCACAGACCGGAAGTGGATGGTCACCCGAGATGGGTGGGGTGACGACTTTAGGCTGCAGAGGGAAATTGTCGGAAGGTAGTCGACCCGGAGGCGGAGGTTCTTGTCCAATCGGCACTCCGATAGGCTCCGTACCCTCAGGAGGTGAGGAAAAAAGGCAGTGCAGTGCCATCCGTGGACGGAAGGAATGCGGAGGTTAACTTTGTTAGTATGCTGGTACGACCCGCTGAACAGAAGGCAAGCGGAGGTAACGCACTCCGCGGAGGAAAGGCGGTATGCGGAGGCGGCGGTGGAAACGGAGGGTCCAGGGAGAGCTCAAGAACGAACGCACGCGGCAAACGCCCTAGGAGAAATGATGACGACTGCCGCTGCGCGAGGTTATATAAGCAGCCCAACGCATGCGCAGTAGAGGTACGAGCCCGGCAGGGAAGGCAACTTTCAAGTTCTCGGAGAATAATAGCTCAAAAAGGGGATCAAAAGGGGAAAACTGCTAATATAAATAAGGTAATGTATATTTTCGTCGGCTATAAAAATCGATTTTTGTATCTGTTATCTCTATTTCCAAAGTAGTGTTAACACCACTAGTTTTGTTTTGCCCTTTACTTACTGTCGGTTGGAGAGATGTGAACATGTAGTTTCTGAAGGTTTCGTTTTGCCCTAGTGTTGCAATTGTTATGTTTCTGCTGTGGTGCTGGGTGCATTGGAACAGTGTCTGTGCCCGCACGGGCAGGGTGAGCGGCATTTTTCTGAAGCGGGGAGAATTTTGAGGATGTGCGCCCACTCCCGCCTGGTGGCCCTGCACTTAGCGGGCGTGTCGAGAGAACGAGCATGGAGTTTTGACAGAAGTCACTATCTATAACTGAATGTAATTCCAGCAGCATTAAAGCCCATATAATCATCACGAAACGGTCATGGCTCAGTATTTGGAAGCCAAATCACCCCTGTACAAGTGTCATCATGACACCCCTTTTCTTTTTTTTATTAATTTGGGCTGATTTATCTGTGGGTTGTTTTCACTCGTACTGGTCTCTTTTTGAAACTTTTTTTCAACTTACCTCTTTTACCTAGTAGTAGCCCTAGTAGTAGCCAAAAATTGTAGTTATGCCTCGGTCATAATTTTCGAGGATTTTTTTTTTCACTGGGAAACATGGATTTTGTCTGTGATTGGAAGGCCTTGAATGGTGAAAAGAATTTGTGTGGTTATGTGCGTTGGGCAAAAGAGAGAGCACCTTTTGACGAAAGCAAGACAGGGATTCTTTCGGCAAAATGTTCAATGTGGGAAGTTCTTTCGGTGAAAGCATCAATGGAGGCTCTTCTTTCGGTGAAAGCTTCTTACAGTGTAAAGAGGACTCGAAAACGGAGTAATGCCGCCTGAGCAGAAGAGAGCCGGACGTAGTTGGGGAGGTAAACACAATGAGGACGCAAGAGCGTTCCAAGAACGAGGCCGACGAGATGAACCCAGCCAGTGGGAACGTATCAGTTGGGATGGGAGACAAAAAAGGATGAGAACAAGTGGATCAAATCAGAAGCCCCAAGTCTTGGATAGGCAAGCGGTTGGTGGCAATTATGAGGTCCGTGGTGAAAGCCACTGGAGAAGAGTTGCTTTCGGCGAAAGCAAGAAAGAGGTCTTCATTCATCGAGTAAAAGGTGGAACTTCATTCGGAGAATGTTCTTTCGGCTAAAGAACGGATGGACATAAAAGATGTGGTGAGGAGCGTCCGTCTGTGAAAACATGACAGGATGCAATCGGCAAAAGCTTCAAGGGAGGGGTAGCTATCGGTGAAAGACTCGTGTCGTGAAGAGGAAGCAACCAACCGACTTTAGCAGGAACATGATGGCGAGGAGGCAGGTGATGTATTCAGAGGTGCACAATGAAGGGAAGCCTGAGAAGGTAGACCTGCATTAACAAGAAGATCCCCATTACAGAATGATGGAGACCAAAGAAAAAGAAGAGCGGCATCCTGGATGTTGAGTGCGGAAACCAGGACGACTGATTCTGTCAGCATGACAAGAGTTCAGTGCAACAAGAGACCTTTCGGCGAAAGAAAAGGAGACCACCATGATTGCTAAAGCAGAGGCATAAGGCAAAACCAACAAGTGCGAACTTTCGGGTGAAAGCGAAGAGATGGGAAGAAGCGTAGCCAACTTGACGAGAAGAAAGCTGTAGGAAAAAAGATGGTTGGCTGACGCCTCTACAACATTTTAGGAGGGTCTATGCTTGCACATGCACAGACGGGGTGCGAAGCTGGACGTATCAAAACAGTTCAAATCCTCCGATGAAGAAAGCATTCGAGGAAAGGAATGTACGAATTTACAGGCAGTATATTTCCAAAACAAAAAATAAAAACAAAAAAAAATGGAGAACCCAACATCAATCACAATCGGGGCCAAAAGTTATGTCACGTGCATGCTCAGATTGTGATCGACGCGGGGTTCTCTCCCTATTTTTTTTTTTTTGTGTGTTTTAACTTTGTAAGTGTACCGTACTTGAGCGCCTTTTAATGTTGCATTTGTAGTAGGTCATCATTTTCATTGTGGTTTACTTTATTTAGGTGAACAAGGCACAAATTAGATGCTGAAGAATAACATATTTGTCTGCTTTTATGACTTTCAAGTACTCAAGTACTTGCGTCAGACGGCACCATCTACCTTACTCAAATAAAGCTGCTCAGCTTCAAACAGAGCCTAGCTCAATGCCTAGGATTTTATTTTAAATTACAACAAAAAAATTAAGGAATTTCAAGAAAGCAGTTAACAATTTTAAGAAATTCTAGGCCTTGACATTTTTCTTAACAAATTTGAGCACTTTGTGGACTTCAAGCACCTTGCGCGAACCCTGTTTGCTAACAATTTACGCAACCGACTAGAACTTACAGTAGTTTTATTCGACATTCTAGAATTGGTTCCATAATTTGTTGGCAGGTATGTGAGCTGCTTTTCTTACGTCTCAACAAGCTGGAAATGTTTTTGCACCATGGAGTATTTTTCATTTTGCATGTGTTGATAACGCGAAGGGCATGGGCATGCTGACTCGAACTGCCTTAGTAATGCCAGTACGCTTCTCTTACATCAAAATCATCCTACTGGCATAAATAATGAATCGGTTCAAAGGTGATTCAATACTTTTTTGAACGTTTTCAAGCACATACTTTAATTCATGGCTCGTTTTGCACGCAATCAGGAACCTGTTGGCACGAAACACTATTTAATTAGTGCAGACACATTCTACCCTAATAGGTATAAGAAGAGCCTACTCTTTGCAGTGGGGTAGGTGCCCAGGAGAAGGGGAGAGGGTCAATTTCTTCAAGATCT
>JAHWFP010029251.1:36212-47220 GCA_023313725.1 Lithobius niger
ATGTGATTTTTTTAGTTTTCCCTAGCATTCATACGATTTTTATTATGAGTAAACTTTTTTATTTTCTTTTTAAGTTAAAAAAAAATGTAAATAGCAACCATCTTCTGGATCCAAAATGCAATTTTGGTCCTGAAACGTAGCTCTATTTTTCCAAATAAAAAAAAACGAACTTGGAAAAGTTTTTAATTTTAGCTTGATGTAGCCTTGATGCACACTATAGTTGAAATTTTTAAACTGTAGCTTTGGTCTTTTTTCTGTTTGTAGACAGTGACGATGTAGCGCCACATAAGTGGTCTCGAGTGCAGCCTATCTCCCACATTTTCGAGACTTTTCTGTATTCTGCTAACGAAACATTTCTCAGTATGAACTTCACTACTGCGAAGTAGCCATCTGGAAAACACTGCCATTTTTCAAATCTTTTCTCGGCTTACCAGGCATGTGGGAACCATGTACGGGTAATTCAACGAAGCCAACCTCTGCAACTATAAGTATGACTATGTATGAAGAGGTCAAAAACGTTCATGCGGTTAAAATATAACCGCAGGTGTTCTGCTCCTCCACGCGCTATATTTCGAATTTTTGTTTACAAATGGTTATGTGTGAACTTATTTTTCCTCCGTGTTGTGCGTGATTTTCGGAAGAAGGAGAACGGTATTTTCTCCGAAAATTCAAGTAGATCTGTGAACTGTGTTCTTCCTGGTGGTTTAGGTGTGATTTTGTTACTTAATATGTCTTTGCAAAACCACTGTTATCGCCGTTTACTGGTTTTCGTTGAAATATAAAAAAAAAAATCCAAAACTTTTCTAAAATTTTGTACGAATCACAAGGGTGGCACCAGATCGGAGTTGTTACCGGACACCCACTGGGACCGCAGCTAATATCCCGGGCAGGGGCAGATCTTGGAATTCATAGTTGGTATGGGGAAGAGGGGCACCCTATCAGACCTTTTCGGCTGTATGTAGTTTGCCCCATCGGCAGTTCAGGTCCATTTTTCCGACTTTGACTTTTGGTTGGGGGGGGGGGGGGGGGGTTAATTATTTAGAGAGGCGTAGAACTTACACGAACAACAATTTCTCCCTCCACAACAAATTATGATGTTAGGCTTAATACCACAAAATAGCCATAGGATACAAAAAAAAAATAAGGGCACCCCCCTCTCCCCTAATTTTCTATCTTGAGATTATTATGTAAAAAATAAGGATACCCCCTCCTCTCTCCCATTAATTTCGATCTTGAGACTATTATGTAACATTACAGCCCTCTAAATGGCCCACCCCCACCCCTTCCCACGGTAGAACCACCACTGATCCCGGGCCACTACGAATATGGTCATCATTTCTTGTTCATAGCTAATTGAACAGTTTTATCACTCTGCCAGTTAAGTGAAATACGTACTATATTCTGCTACGCTTATAGCAGGATACAACGCAGGCTATAGAAAACATCAGACAGAAAAAAATTCCCACAAAACTACCTGTATGGTCTAGCAATTTTAATAATCACGTTAAAATGCTTTTGATTATTTAAAGTTTATACTGCCACCAATATAATGTAATTTATCAAGTGTCATTGAATAAGAAGAACATTTTGCTGGCGCCCAGCCAGGCCGGCTAAAAATGGTTTTTGCTGAAAAGTACAATACCTGTCAATTTTAGCATTGTTGCCTCAACAATGCTGTCATTGCCTTAAGATTTCAGTTCATGATGGCCACCTCAGCTACCCGCTCGCGCGTGCACGATCCTTCCTATAAGAATGCGGCCACAATGGGTTTGGCATCTCATTGTCTCAAGTTGCCTCAAAAGGTGACACCTGAGGGGAGGCAGGGTGGGCCTTAAGGTATTGTACTTTTCAGCAAAGAAACCATTTTTAGCCAGCCTGGCTGGGCGCCGGAAAAATCTTCTTTCTTTATGCTGCAAAGTACAATACCTGTCAATTTTAGCATTGACAGGCTGATCTCGTCAATTTGGTGGCGGGCACCTTTTGACTGAGTACCCTGGGGTGCTGAGGCCGGCGGCATGGTTTTGCATAGGTAAGGCTTGACGGCGCGGAGGCTACTTGCCGCACCTGGCAAAACCTTACTATTCTCTTGCAAAAAGTTGTAGGGGTTTTTTTTTTTTTTTTTTTTCCCTTTGGAAGAGGTTTTGAGGGAGGTCTCCCTCATATAATTTTTTTTTACGGGGTTGGAAGTTGGCTTAACACGTACGGAGAAATGTAGGGTTTTACCCCTGTAGCTGTGGGAGTTTGAATCCTGTTGTGGTGATCTTGTGAGCGTCATGGGTACCAGGTTAGTGAAGGATGGAGCGGAAGCTCAGGCTCGAGAGTTGTAGAGGAGGATCCGGAATGGAAGGACAGTTTCAAGGTGATCACAGGTTCGTAGATGGTGAATATATTTTGTTCATATGGCAGGGGAACAGGATACATATTATTATTATTTTTTTTTTGATTTTTAGAACGTAAGAGTGATTTTATTGATAGAAATTTTGAGAGCAGCCTTGGGAGGGACGAAAGGAGGGTATGGTTAAGATTGAATGAGACAGTATAGGACTCAAGGCCGACACGGTTCCGTGACTAGGAAGAGGCGTTGCGAACTCCAAAGTGGCACCCCTTAGCCTTGTGGCGGCAGAGGTCACAGGGCAATTCAGAAGTTTTGTGGCTTGAAAGTTGAGTCATGAGGGGGTGCATGGGGGTGAATGAATCAGCATTGTCATATTGCCATAAAGAAAAGGAATGAACTTGGAGATCCGTGATGTTCGAAGTTAGTGAGTCCCATGTTTCGGTGATGTTTGCATGGAGAGAGAGGTCGGTCGAATCGAAGCCAGACTTCACAGAAGATGACGGGTTTTTCAGTGAGCCGTAAGCGGGGGTGGCAATTACAGGTCTAGACGGGAAGGATGATGTGGGGAGCCTGGGATCCGAAGGGCGGATGTCGAGCAGAGGGTGTCTGAGGCGATTGGGGCGCTTGTACAATGGTCGGGTGTATTTAGGGAGAGTCAGATTGGTGAGAACCCATGGTGCCAAGTGGAGAGGTTCGTAGCGGCCCAAGAGGGGTGGGGGGGGAGACCGGGCGTGAGGCTAGTTGCATTTCCAGACGTTGATGGGCAAAGAGGTTTAAGAGTCTGAGGTTGTCAGCTCTGAGGGAAGAAATTTGAGAGGTCAAGAAGTCTACGTGATCCTGGGTGGCGTCGAGAATGGGTTTGACTTTTTCATAGTTTGACACAAATTGGTGCTTGGCCCGTTCATTGAGGCGTAATTTGTGTTTTAAAGTCGTAAAGAGCTTCACATGGTTGATTCCGGGTGGAGCCTTCGGGTCACAACTAGGGGGTTGGGTTTGAGGGGACAACAGAATGGTGGTAGGGTCTTGGGATCCTGTATCCAGTGGAACGGGGTCAGACAGGTGCACAATTTCGGAGGTCTTCGTAGGAGAGCAGGGTGTCATTGGGACATCGTCAACCATGAAGTCTATGATTCCTTCAGGGTGGGCAGAGATCTCCCCTAGTGGTGAAGAGGGAGTGTCGAAGCCTGGTGCAAGGGTGATTGTGGGCGCATCCTGGTTCACAGGCGATTCCTCTTGGGGAGAGGAGTTTCTGTCTGATGTTGCAGTGGACGAGGCGGCTGACGAATGGTCGACAGGTTCCCTAAGCCAGGAGGCGTTGGATGCAGGTGAATTAAAGGATGACACACGTGATGACTTCCCGGGTGTTCCAGGGATGGTTTGGAGCGCGTTTTTCTTTAGGATTGATGTCAGTAAAGGAGATGAATCCGGGTGCGAAGTGGGCGAAGGCATGACAACACTTGTGGGGGTATTGGAAGTGGATTGGTCTTTTATCTTTTTTAGAAGGTAGGCCCTTTGGTTTCGTTGCTTCTTTCGCAATGCAGAAGCTTGGTGCGTTGCGGCGATGAGGCGCCATTCAGCTAAGGGAATTGTCACGCAAGTTGGAGAGGGGATGTTGTAAAAGTCGCATTTTCGGTGAAATTGGCACAACGTCCAATGGGGATCACGGCGTGCCTGGTTGCGTAGACCAGGGCACGTGCACGAACCAGGATCGTCAATAACTGGAAGTCTTCCTAAGTCTTTTCCAGAAAATCTTTGTGCTTGTTTGATTTTCACCATGATGGACGAGAGACAGGTCCCAGAGATCGCTAAGCAAGATGCGGTAGTGACGCGGTGAGAAAGGCGGGAAACCCCAGGAAGCGGAAGCGACAGTAGGTGGAGGGAGCCTTGGTTTGAGGTTGTGAACTTCCGGTCATGAGCGGGAGGGGTGCATACTAGAGAGGATAGAGACAGAGACTGTCGGGGCGCAGGCACGGAGATACGCCGAACCAAGTGGCGTGACGGGAGTCGATTGCCAGAACGAAGGCTGTAAGGGCGAGGAACTGAAGGATACCACGGCCTCAGGACGAGTGGGTGTCGGTACGGTCGTTGTCCGGGACAAGGTAATAGCCCGACAGATAGGCGCGTCGGAGGCAGTATTCAATGTGGCGGGAAAGCGGGCGACAGGCGACAGTGAAGTAAGAAGGGTGCGTCATAGTAGATAGGGCGTGCGTAAGAGTCGATGGAAAGAGACGGGCCGGGTTGAGAAGGTTCATGTGGGCAGACGAAGGGTCGTCGAGGTGAACGTTAAGATAGACGGAGTGGTACTGGTCCTGTCACCGACGCCTCCGGCGAGGAGGGGAACATCGTGAGGCGAAGGAGTGCAGAGGTTGAGCCTGGCCAGAACGGGGCCTGGGTGGAAAAGGCTTCGGGCTTACTCGGGAACACGGCAGGTGGCCAGAACGTCAACGTTCGGTCCGAAGGGCATCAGGAACGAAGGCCGGAAAGGTAGGACCAAGGGGTGACGACAAGGCCCACGACGGTTTCGTTCCAGTGCGTCAGGGCGACAGGAAAGGGGAGCGACAGAAGGAAGCCTAGGCCTCTTCGATACATGGGAGTAACGTGGAGAGGCGAGGGCGCTGTCGTTCGGGACGGACGATGATCAATGAGGACCGCAGCGGTTGAAAAGTGGGGCGAGCCCCGGAAGTAACAGGAGGGGGCACGGCGACTACATTCTACGTAGGTGCCACCAGAGAGCAGGACAGCAGTGTCGTACGTAGTGTTGCACGGTAAATCGGTACTCACGGTAAAAAAAAATTATGGTATCAATACCGTTCCTTTTTTAGCACCACGGTATTACCGTAGCAGCGGTATTACCGTGATTATGGTGCTGATGAGCATTAACGAATCAACTTTAACCTCTTTTTGTTCTTGGATGGCAGCAATTTTTTTAATTAAATTCGCATAAGTAAGCGCCGATATGGAGGTGTGAAATTTGCATGAGCGAGTGAAATCCGATCCCACTGCTAGGCAGAAGAAGTGTCCACATTGAGGACGGGGGTGGGGAGCAGCTCTTCAGTAACAAGCTTGTCCAAGCTTGTTTGTGTTGTCGATGTCACGGCGTCCAATCAGGAAGAAAGCAAAGTCCCTCTATTAGTGAAAATAAAATGCAAAGAGCTATATTTGATTCTTTTGCGCGTGGATAATAGCGCAAAATTATTTCCTAAATTACCGTGATATTACCGTAGACCGCCGTTTTCAGAACCGTACAATTCTGCAAAAACTTCATACCGTGCAACACTAGTCGTACGGAGTGGACTCATGTATGGGAAGTTTGGCAGCCCAAGGGAGGGGCGTTTTCAGGAGCAGCGGAAGGAAGCCCCGACGATTGTTTCCCCTATGCGAGGCAGCAGTGTCGTATGGGGCGGACCTAAGGAAGAGGGACCGTGGCGGTTCTTGAGTGGAGTAACCCCGGGGAACAACGGGTGGGAGCCACGACGCCATGTATCCCGCGGACGACGCTGGACACGGGGTAGCAGTGTCGTATGGGACAGGAGGAGCCTGGCGGTACGGGTGTGGAGCAATCCCGGAGACAACGGGAGGAAGCCACGACGCCTCCAATTCTTACAGGCGACATCGGACACGGGGTAGCCTCGTCGAGTGGGGTAAACCAAGGTTATGGGAACCCAGGCGGTTCTTGAGTGGAACGATCCCGGGAAACCATCCCGGGAGGGAGCCATGATGACTTCATCCTCTGCGGACGACATCAGACACGAGGTGGCAGCGTCGCATGGGGTAGAAGAAGGCTGAGGAAACTCGGGCGGTTCTAGAGTGAAACGATCCCGGAAAACAACGGGAGGGAGCCACGACGACTTCATCTTCTGCGGATGAGACACGTGGTGGCAGTGTCGCATGGGGCAGAAGAAGGCTAAGGAAACTCGGGCGGTTCTAGAGTGGAACGATCCCGGAAAACAACGGGAGGGAGCCACGACGACTTCATCTTCTGCGGATGACATCAGACACGAGGTGGCAGTGTCGCATGGGGTAGAAGAAGGCTGAGGAAACTCGGGCGGTTCTAGAGTGGAACGATCCCGGGAAACAACGGGAGGGAGCCACGACGACTTCATTCCCTGTGGACGACATCAGGCACGAGTTGTCAGTGTCGGATGGAGCGATCCCGGGAGACAACGGGAGGGAGCCACGGTGTCATTCCAAGTGGACGACACCAGAAGGCGAGGCGCAGCGACGCAAGGACTCGACCAAGATAGGCGAGAGTCACGGCCGGTTTCAAGTGTGGAGCGATCTCGGGAGACAACGGGAGGGAGCCACGACGACTTCATTTCCTTCGGACGACATCGGAAGGTAAGGCAGCGGTGGCGCACGGGACAATCATGGTAGGCGGAAACCAGGGCCGTTCAAGAGTGGGGCTATCCCGGGAAGCAACGGGAGGGAGCCACGACGACTTCAATTCCTTTGGGCGACACCAAAAGGTGAAGGCGGTATTGTCGCACGGAGGGAGACGGGCAACTTCAGCCCATGCGTCAGACGACAGTGCGGACCGAAAGCCAAGAGCTGAACGGGACGAAGGCAAGAAAAGGTAGACGAAGCACTAGTAGGACAGCATCCGCAGAGCGGCTTGAGACAAAGAGATGCCAAACCCATTGTGGCCGCATTCTTATAAAGGAGGATTGTGCACGCGCGAGCGGGTAGCTGAGGCGGCCATCGTGAACTGAAATCTCAAGGCAATGACAACATCGTTAAGGCAACAATGCTAAAATTGACAGATATTGTACTTTGCAGCATAAAGAAAGGAAGCTCTTTATCCGCTACAACAATGGGGCTGTAGACGCAGTTTGACATTAAATGCACACCACACTCGTTTTTGTAAAGAATCACACGGAATCAAAACCATGTAACAACCCTCGTGCTCATATCCGTAATTCACGTCGTATCGAGAGCCAAACGAGATCTAGCAACTACAATAAATTTGGAAGTGCTCATTGCTTAGACGTTTCTATCAATGACCTAACACTATTTACGTAAATGTGAAGATTTGTCTTGCCAGCGTCTCTCGTGTTTCGAGTTTCCGAACGCCACCAATCATGTCAACATTAACAACATCTCCCAGCTGGTTTACTGGCAATGTTAGTTGTCAGTGAGAATCGCTCAGATGTCAGCAACTAGCATATGCAATGTAGGAAAGGGCACTGCAACAATGTGTGGAGCAGCAAAGCATCCCGTTGTATTGTGGCCAATGCTGTGCATGCGTCGGACGGCTCAATAGTTAAAAATGAAAAGTGCTTGGATCACGGCCAAAATCGGCATGCGCCCGGGGAACGATTCATGGGGCCTGATGATCATCCGCATCGGGCGCCGTAACCCGGAGTTTGGCACAGACCCAGGCACCCTAATTTTTATCAGGGCACGTGACCAAGTAGATCTAGGTTTGGCACCGTCCTGGTGAATCGGCAACAGGTTTTCCTACGGTTTATTACCTTTAGCTTACGTTGCTTTACCTCCTAAACCTAACAGATACATAAAAAATTACCATATTAAAAGATAAGCCAGCAACGTCGCGTATTCTAAGAATATTGAATTTACATACCAACTTTCTGGAAAATGCCTCAAAATTTCAGCAATTCACGTGAATACACCATCCATTAACAAAGGAACAACAGTAATTTAATTAATGGCAACGCTATGGTGCATGCAGGAAAACAGCACGATGCTGGGCAAGTCAAGCCTCATCTGGCCAAACTATGTTAAAAACAGCTCTGCAATTGATCGAAAGAAGAAATGCTGACATGCTCACTGGCTGCGCTCATTAGATGTTCAAAAAAGTAACCCAAAAGATTTCAAACACTACCACCAGGGTATATCATACACTGTTGGTACAACATCAACACAACAAAGTTTTTCTTGTCAAATTACATGATTAACACCGAAATACCAGGGAACGAGCGTTGTTTTCACTGATCTTTTAGCATTCTCCTTCTTATGCTGTGCGATCTAGAGATTAGAGTTCTGGAGTCCACCTCGCGTTGCTACCCAGTGCGCAGCCTCTGACTATATAACACAGATCGTCAATCGATACTTCATCTTTTAGTCCTCCATAGTGCCCAGTTGGCAACAGAGGGGAGGAGGGTGGGAAGAAGGTAATGTATATTTCATTAAGGCAACAGAAATCAACCAGGTGCCCTTGGTATTTCGGTGTTTCTAATGCCATGAAAATATCCATTACCTGATCTTTAAGCATTCCACAGACCTCGTCAAGGCGGCGGGCACCTCCTTGACGGATCCTCCTTGGGTAGCGCGGTTCCCCGATACTCTGTGTAATCTTTAACTGCTGCTGCCTTGAGGTATGAACGTAAATCATGCAGCGTATTGTACTCTTCGTGGACTGCCAAACTGTGGCTCTCTGCTTCGGTCAGTGTGCAGATTACTTTTCTCCAAACACTGCCACAAACTTCACCAAAATGGCCAATTCTTTCCCATTCTCTGCTAGCATTTCCTGCAAGTCTCCAACACCAGCTTGGTCACCATAATGTTCTACCACTTGGTCCAACAATTTAGCATAATGTTCCATGAATTCCGTATGTTGCTGACAAGCTGGAAGCCACGAGTTCCACCTCGTCACAATAGGGCAAGGGGGCATCTTCGGTTTTAACACCCCAGCGTCTTTCTCAAGAAGTTTACACATATTTGTTTTTTTGCTGCTGATAAGCGAAATGCTTTTATCATTTTAGCTACAAACTTGTTAAGCGTAAGATGTTTTCGTAATTGGTCCCCATACAAAGCTTATAAATGTGTACCAAGCATGAAAGGTATCAACTTTGGCTGCAGAGTGGTTTAATAATTTCCCTGTACGCCTTTTGCACATATTTGGCGTTGTCTGTTACCACACTGACTACACTACATTATCTAAGTCAACACTGAAAGTAGTTAAAGTCTGTTATCCGACAGCGCTAGAATTTGTAGCGCCAAAAATTCGGTGCCCACCAATAAAGGCTTCAGTTTATTTAAGACGAGGTTTGGTCCATGGGGACAAAAAAATATTTAGCTCAAGCTTAGAATGATCATCTATTGTTTCGTCAAGCGTAATGGAGATTTTTTTTCCAGCTAACAACAGTTTTAATGATTCGCAGTGGTCACTGAAAAGCGTTAGTAGCCTGGCTCTTAATGCTTCCGATTGTGGAATACTTCCACCATTACGCACACTTTTTTCAATAAAATTGCGCACGTATTCGCTGTCTGCCTTGTCCAAGGGAATATCAACGGCAATGAACATACGAATATAATCAAACTATATCGTATCTCACCTGTTTCGCAGTTTGCTGCAGTTTTAAATGCTGATGTTAACGTACTTTGATGATGCTGATAGGATGCTGTTTGCCCCGTTGAACTTGTAAATGAATCAACCGCTGCAGCCACTGCCTGTTTTTCCCCCTTTTTTTGTCATGCGTGTCGCTACCAAGTTGGTCAGTTATGGTGCTTTCATTTATGATCCAAACCTTTCTTATACCAACAGCAAAAAAGCTTACCACCATCTTCATATAGATGCCGATATGTTGCAAGATGAGATCGATTGGAGAAATTTTCATCATAGGCCTAATCGGCGCCATGATGCGATTGCAGATGGACAGATAGCGGGCAGGCACGAGGCCAGCACTACCTGGAAATGACCTTGAATTGAGTAGTGCGCGCCTTGCCGCATCGAAAAGAGAAAAGTAACCAAACCTTCTTTTTAGTGGGCCGCCGATTGTTTACTGTAATCTGTGTTATTCTGCAAATGTTGGGAAATGCTTTTAATTTTCTACGAGAAATCATGGAATTGCAGAAGCTTAGAATCCCTGCAGATGAATGTTGGGAAGGGTCTCGTGTAGGGGAACCGACTGAGTGAGATTGGGAACGTCCATCCACCAGAGCAGGGTTAACAGTGGAAAGGTTGGGGATCAGCAACGTTGGAGGATTGTGTCTGGACAAAGATACTGATCGGACGAAGTGGTGGAGAGGTCGTACCATACACCTGCCGTCGGGCACGAGCGTTGCAAGGGAATCCAACGTCCATATGAGCGAGTTTAAATCTGTTAGTGTGTAAAGGTGCAGGTTTAAAAAAGCACGAATCCTCTTTAACAGGTTGGATACCCTGTCCGGGGAGGGCATAATGGCTGCTCGGGCGAGATCGAAGTGAACGCCGAGACAGATGAACGTCTGGGCAGGGATTAGACGGGACTTCGGTGATTGACACCAGAAGCAGAGTCCAGACAGGAGTTGTAAGATGAAGTCCCGATTCCGGAGTAAGCGGGATGCATCCTGCTGAAGAAGAATCCAATCATTGAGATAGGCGCATGCCCGAATCTTCTGTCTGTAACGGAAAGCCAATACTAGCCGAAGGTCCAAAGTGAAATTTGAGTGGCTACGTTGAGACCAAACGGAAGGCAAAGAAACTCTTAGACCGTACCGTTGTAGATAAATCGGAAGAAGTGCTGGACAGACGCATGAAGTGGGATGTAAAGGTAGGCGTCCGCAAGATCTATAGAAATCGTCCAGTCGTGGGGTAACAGCGCATGGCGGATGGTTTCTACTGGATAACGATTTAAGGGTTGCAGGCTGAAAATAAGGCGAAAGCCTCCCATTTTCTTGGGACAAAGAAAAATGTGACTGTAAAACTCCAGACACTCCGGATTGGGAGAGACT
>JAHWFP010029252.1:0-64055 GCA_023313725.1 Lithobius niger
AATGGTGTTTCGTGCTAAAACTCAAAAATTATCAATTTCATAGAAGCACTCGAGGTATTATAGATAATAATTCGATACGTAAAATAATAAGCTAAGATAATCCAGATAATTTATCGCTAGTCGTGCCACGCAAGTGAAAAAAGAAGGAATTAAAAAAAAAATTAACGCATGCTAATAACAAATTTTAGGCCAAACGTCACATTCAGATCGCAATGAACTCACTGCAAAATAGGGAAAACCCCAATTTTGAAAGCGTTGCTACGTTTTCCCCCAAATCTCCAATGCGCCTTTAAATTTCCACCTAAGAGAGCTTGCCTGCAAGCGCGTGTGTATACAGGGGAAGCGCTAAAGGGAATAGCACGCGCGTGTTGTAAATAAGTTGCCTTTTGCACTTAAATGTCAGTCTACCTGAGCGGGGAATTGAATCCACGGTCTTTGAAGCCAAAGTCAGAAAACCTGCTACTAAGCCATGCTGAAACGGCAATTTACGTAGCTTTACGCCATGTGTGTACTATTTCTCTTAGAGTGCTTCCCCAGTACACATACGCGCCTGCTGGCAAGCTCCCCGTTAGGCGTAGGCGGGTGTTTATGTGAGCGTCGGAGATTTTCGGGAAAGTCATAGCTGCGCTTTGGATTTTTCCCTATTTTGCGATGATTTTATTGCGATCTGAATCTGTTTTTTGTTCTAAAATTTATTAGTAATGTGCGTTTCTGCTACCGAAGGGCAGTTTTTTTTTTTTTTTTTTTTTTTAATTACGTTTTTCACTCACAGAGAAGACTAGGAGTGGCGCGATAAGCGATAAATCTACGATATCGCGATAAAAACTTTCAACGATTATCGTAGCTTAATTTTTTACGTATCGAATTACCGGCTATAATAGCGCGATTACTTCTATGAAATCGGTAATTTGTGTGTTTTAGCACGAAACTCCTTTCCGGGTTTAATATCTTGAGGCCGAAGATCGTACAGTAAAATTTGGTGGAAAGGAGTTTTAGTGCTAAATCGTACAATTATAGATTTCATTAAAGCAAGAGTGGTTGGTATTCGGTGTGAATATTTTTTTCCCCCACAAAACGATTTTTAATAGAATCGACATCAGATTTTAGGAATTAAGTATTTAACCGTATACAGGGTTCAGACAATTTTTTAATTCTCAATTTCTTTGAGATTTCCAGATTTTCCAGGTGCATCCAAGGGCAATTTCCAGGTGTTCGACAAACAATTTAATTAGGGAAACAGTCAGTAGCTAATATCTTTATTAATATTTGTAGGAAAATAATCCAATATCCCAAACAATAGCTGTTTAGAGACTAGTCCAAACGAGACTAAACGCATTTTTACCACAGATTTTGGTACTAGCCTAAGATTTGGTTTATTGCAGTTATATCTAAAAATAACATGAACAAATTAAAACACAAATTAAAATATTTGCTGCTAGCCTAAGATTTTGTTTCTCATCTGCCAATTTAACAGAACTTACAGATCACACACAAACGCATTTTTTTTTTCAAATTTTCTCCGTCTTTTCCCTGATTTTCAAAAAATTCTTGTTTTCCCTGAAACTCCCCTGAGATCTTGGCTCTATTTTCGTTTTCCCCGAGATTTCCAGGTTCTCCGGGTTTTGTCTGAACGCTTGTATACAATTTTTAACGGTAAACGGTAATTGTTTTAAAAGAACAATTATGAAAGATAGGTTTTCATGTTTTCCTCTCTTCGGCTTAGCGCTGCTAGCCCCCATCGCATTTCGTCAAAGCAAATTTTGAGGCTGGAGTGGCTAAAGCCTACAGTGCAGTCTTCAGGAAGTGAATTGGGAGACATTCCCATTTGGCCAGGACAGTAGACATGAAAATGCACTTGCCATTGCCAATTATTTCCTCACAATGTAGAAACAATTTAACAGTTGTGCTGCTATTTCATGCGTAAATATTGTTTGCGCTAAACTAATTCTCCCAAGAGGCAGAACTTTCTGCAACTGTCTGTGACACCAATTGTCAGAAAAAAATTTGTCTGCAGCTAATCTGTTTTATCATGTCGGTTACCCACATGTTTATTGTTTTTTATGGAATAACTTTTCAGTGTTTTATCCTATTGATCTGGCTACTCCACCAATGGAAAGGTCTCGTCGAGACGATTAAAATGGTATATTGGAATGTCAAATTCGGTCAAAAATTGACAAAACGGCAGAAATTTGGCCAAAATTTGTCTGCCTTCAACTGTCTGCGACGTACTGGTTGGAGAGCCCTTGTAATTCCGCACGCAACGCCGCAAACCGCTTGTTTCTAGCTGTTATGGTTTCCGAGATACGACAATTTAAGCATTGAGGTGTTGCACGATTATTCGATAAATCGGAAAAAAGTGCGGTACGACAATCGACGAAAATTTGTATCTCGTCATTATCGAATTATCGATTATTATGCCACCCTTGTACCAGATGAACCAACAACATAGTTTCAACATCGAGGCACGCTCAAAGACAAGTACTGCATAAAAAAAAATCCAAAAATTATAATCACATACAGTTACGGATTTGTGTTTGTTGATGAGTCCCTCCAGCGTTCCTCATGGTTCTGTTCTTGGTCCCATACTTTTTGTCTTTGTTATCGACTTATTCTCAGCTGTGTTGAGAATAGGTCGATAACGCAGACAAAAAGTATGGGACCAAGAACAGAACCGTGAGGAAGGCTCAAGAAAGACCTTTGCCGTTTTATGTGAGCTATTATCACTTTTTTATCTTAATTCCGTAGTTACGTTACATTAGTCACCTGCAGTTGGGGCAAATATTAATGTAAATTTTGAAAAAAAAGATGAAAATTAAAGGATTGTGTTTTATTATAAGTACTGGTTTTGCTCTTAAACGTCAACCAGACTTACGCTCCACAGCCATAATCAAGCCTTCGTCTTGTTTTTGTGTGGTCTTGCGTGGGTTTTACTGCGACATAAATTTTCTTAACAATACGCAATTTGTTTTTTTTACCATAAAGGTAACAGATGGCACAACGTGCCCAACCTTTCAGTTTGCTGAAACAGGAAATACCTGTGACCGAGGAAAGAAATGGTTAAAATACCTTCAGGGCAAAAGAAGAAGAAAACAGTAAATAATTAGCAGAGCAAATTCTGCCGACAGAAAAGAAATGATTTGAATTTTTGATGAAATTCAAATTATTGCAGGAATTTCCGCAGTTAGTCACCGGTTTTTTTGCATTCGTTTAAACAAAAATGTGGCAGTGCCAGGAACCTGGCGTTCGGCTGCACCCTCCATTGGGTAATAACACAGCGAGACTTACAATGCAGGAGAGGTACCGGGTGTCAGCTGCTGTGCTTGCTTGAATCGGTTGGAGTACAGTTGTGTGTCATTTGGTTTTATCTGTCATAGAGTAATTCCGGCGACTAATTACCGCATTATCGGCTATAATACCCAAGTGCTTCTATGAAATCGATAGTTTGTGTGTTTTAGCACGAAACTCCTTTCCTGTTTTAATGTTCCGAGACCTAATTAAGGTCGAAGGAAATTTGCTGGAAAAGTGTTCGGTGCTAAAACGCACAAATTGTATATTTCATAAAAACACGAATGGCATTCGGTGTGAGAATTTTTGTCTTCTTTCCGCAAAATGATTCTACGAAGCTATTTCTGCTTAGGGTTTCTATTTAGATGTTCAGTTTTGATGTAACGATGCTGGCCTCCACCGTATTTTTTCATTCTACCTGCAATTTCGTTCGCAGGTAATACGAAGGCCTACTTGGTACTTCGTATTAAGTAGGCCTAAACCTCATTTTTATGCCGCTCACAAACAAAGTTAAACGTAAAAGCTCTGAATCCTGTGGAGAATCAGCTTCGTGTTTCCTAAGTCAGACAATTCACGAAGACGACATCATAGCCCTTACATGGGCATAGGGAAAATAAAAGCAACCGCTTCCTCTAAGTGAGGTATGCTGTATGGATTAGTGGTATGATTGTCGGTGACCATTCAGTGACGATTAAAGCTTTAATTTATATAATAATAATCATGCTACGAAATACACTACTTTTTTCGAAACTAGGAAGGGGGTTGCGGGATTGAAAAATTGAAAGAGTTTGAAAATATGAATGTGTGACAAAATACACTGTAGAGCAGTGAGGAATTATAATTGTGTTTATTTAGTGTACCATGTCGAAATTTAATTTTAATTTTTCAATTTTGTTTTAAAACTGGTAGCTGAATACACCTCTTAAATTTCGAATTTGGAAATTAGATGGTTTGTCTTCGTTTCTACAGCCACGAAATGGACGCCATGTTAGATTTTGAATTCTCCCTGCGAGAAGCTATTTATTCTACCGACGTTTGAACATTGCTAGAAGCTGTACTTTGAGGTAGATAGCAAATTTTGGAAATAGCGTGAAATGACAACAATCTTGTAGCAATGTTTAAAATTCCTGTAGCACTTTGCTCTTTATCCGTGTTGTTATTTATAATACATACAATTTGTTATCTATTACCGCATTCATTTCGTAGCAACGGATCATAAATAAATAACGGTTGCCTAGCAAATAGCTTTCGGCGAGTGAGAAGGTCTCATTGCGTAAACGCACCCGTACACTCACGAAGCGAGAAGATGGTAAACACGTATACACTCACCCAGCAAGAACAACACCATTTACAAATCACATCACTTGCCAATTTTCTGTTATCTGTTAATAAGCCAATGTTTTTTATTTCTTTTTTTACTTATAGTTACCCAAGTTTAATAAATGTAGAGGTATTTTATTAAATAAAGTTGGGAATTGGGATATAGTAGGCACTATAATTGTTATTAATCAGAGGAAATTAAAGTCTTAATTGTCGGTGCTTAAAGTCAAATCTGAAACTACGCCCCGAGTTCTGCCCCTGACTATACATTCCACTTGTACTGCTGAAAAATATATTCAAAAGACTTTTAGTCTAGACAGAATCCCTCTTGGTATTATCTAATGTAATTTCCGGTAAGATATTAGTAGTCGCCTTGAATTTTTTTCCGTTTTACTTTTTGGTAAAAGCATTCATGTGATATTATTTACCGTTTTTCATGTCCGACACATGTTTTACATGAGTTGATGCCGTAAACTTCCTTTCTAAATTTTGGTCTTCTATAGTTGTAGCCGGGTAAAAACAGCTTGATTTTTAGCCAGTACCCAGGACTACAAATAGAGGATTTACGGTATTTTTCATATATTTACTTAGATCAATACCTTTCAACTTATTCTTAAAAGCACCAAATGTTGGTGCTTGGGCGACAACAGCCGGGAGCGTGTTTCAAGGTTTCACAACACGGTGCGAGAAAAAACATTTTCGACAATCCCTCTATATTTTAACCTTCCATATTTACTAGGGTTAAAAAAACGGCTATTATTGTAAACCACCTATTTAGTAATGAACGCTTGTGTTTAAGATGCTTTTCCAATAACGACAAAATATTTGATACCGAAAGCCAAACATATTTTGTGAGGAAATATACCCGACAAAATAAACAGGTGTCTGCGTTGTGTTCATATTTTGCATGACAAATTTTTCTACTGGCAAATAATGTTCCTAAACCTCAGAAATTTTCATTTCTTTGTTTCTATTGCGAGAAACGTTGTACTCGTCAGTGTTCAATCGTCCTTTTCATGTTTAAAAATATTTAAAAAAAAAGCCAGTTGTTTATAAGTGAAAACTGATGGAATTTTGTTCATCCGTCCTAAAAGTGAAAATCGACGCAAGTCTGTTAACTTCGAAGATTTGAAGCACTCCCAGCCGAAGCCACAGCGCCAGAAGGCAAAAGGGGCAATTTAGCTAGGTAATTATGATCTTTTGCATGCCACAATCGACATGAGCACGACGCATCACATGCCCTTTTCTTCAAAAATGCAAGGGTTAGTAGAGGCCAAGTACGAATCAAGGAACTTGGGCCCACGCGATAATCGTTCTTAACCATGTCACGTTGCCCCAAATCCTTCCTGAACCAAATTTTAGTGATTTACTAACCTAAAACCCAAAAAAAAAGTAGAGTAGTTTCCATGAAAACACACAGACAACAAACATCAGATCTTTACAGGGAAGCTTCTTTGCTCACTTTCGCATGGCGCGTGATACACACACACAAAAGTATAAAAAAAAACTTCTTCGAGTCCGTGAACAACTAACATTGAAAAAGTAGTAAAATGATAGGTTTTTCATTTTTAAAACAGAAATTCGCTTTTAGGGAAACTCAAAACCGGCCTTTCAACTGATTTTGTGAAGCTTTTCCAAATGACAGTTAATACCTTGGGGAATGAACTTAACCCCCTCCCCCCAGCATTTAAAGGGGGGGTTGATGGAAGAGTCCGTAAGGGAAGACAGTGAGGTGGCCACTTTCGAGCTCTGTCCCTTGGTCATAAGTGATGCTTGGATAGCAATGCCGATTCTAGCAAATGCCCTATACCCATTCACCCCCCTACAATTCTGTATATGTATGGGGTGGGGGGGGGACTTGTGATTCCCCAGGCTTCGTCGAGTTAGAAGTGGAATTGTAGAGGGGGGGGGGGGGATGTAAGGGTATAGGGCTCGCGTCTCTGCCTGCCCTTGCACGAATCTCATTGGTTCTCGCGTCGCGATTTGCATAGATCGATGCGGCATGTGCGCGCACGCCATCCCCGCGCCTGCATAATGCGTTCGGCTCGGCGCATTAATATCAGCCGAGGTCTAGCGGCATTTGAAGACGCGGCGTTCGCTCGTGAGTCATAGAGCTGGGACGTGTGCTGTTGTGAGGGAACTCGTGAGCGATCCGCCTTCCCCTCGACCTGCCCTCCACTGTGCTGTGATCTTCCGTCATACAACGCGTGTTGGTGTTGTTGTTTGGCTACGTCACGCGTGTGGATAAAGTTTGTGAAAGTGTGTTTTCGTGTGTTTACGTTCGCCGGAATGAGGTTGTGGGTTGACGTGACGAACAACACATGTTGACTCTGTTGATGCGCGGTACACGTCGTTGTTGACGTTTGAGCTGGGTTGCTCTTCCTCCGAGCGTAGTGCTTCCGTCTTGGGCGGCTTTCCCGTAGTGCTCCGGTGTGTTGCTGAGAAGCGGCCCTCTCGGGTTGCTTTCCGTTCCCGCCTTGTTGTTGCTGTCCGCTTGCCCGCCGGCCGCCGCCGCTGTGCTGTCCGGTGCGCGTGCTCGGTTGAGCGCGTGAGCTGGGTCACGTCACGCGCTCGCAGTCACGTATACGTCACTCACATTCAACAAAACCTGGTTTCAATGAACTGCAGTTCCAATGTGGATACAGTGCATGTCCCCCAAGACCGCTTCACACTTTGGAAACAATGTCTATCAATTTTCGTGCGCTGCTACTGCCGCTTCCCTTTGCGGCAAAGGTGGGTTGTTCAGCCATTGTTTTTTTTTTATATATTTTTTTTTTACCTTTTTTATGTAACGTCGCGTTTAGAACTTGTTGCCGGGCAACCTACGAGAAAAAAAATTCAATTAATAATGTTAAAAAGAAAAAAAAAATAGCAAATGGTGCTAATGCGATGTTCCTTCCGGGATTTGTCATGCACGTGTTCACACGTCTTGCAAGTTATTACGATGGATTAACGTCGTTACATTAACGTGTTATATTTTACATATTTATAAATACTAAATTATTGCGTAGGGAGATTACTAGGCTCTTGACAAAATTATTAATTTATTGTATTATGTCAAGCTATGTGTGTATGTGGTAACTCGTATTTTGGTATCTATGTTTCTAATGAATTCAGGGCCAGATTAATGGGGGGGGGGGGGTGCTTTGGGTTCTGAAGCACTGGGCCACGGGCCTAAAAAGGGCCTTAATGATCATGGTAAAAATAAAATAACGTGCTATTAAAAAAAAAATGAACATTACTGAAAATTGTTTTAAAAAATATATTTTTTCTTCTTTTTTGTGGAACTGGGGGGTGGGGGGGGGGCGAGAGAGAGAGGGGCCTCAATAAACCTAAAGCACCAGGCCCTTACGAGGCTTAATTCGGCGTAGAATGAATTGTTAATAAGACGTTTTGACTTTTCTGGCTAATATTAGGAACTGATTCGGTTTTTTCGATGTTACGGGAAATATCTTTTATTGCGTGCTGAGTGACGAAGTGCAATATTCTAGTTGTGTAATTTAGTGTGTAGGGTTCGCTGCATTTTAATCATTCAGATTGAAAGAAAAAAAATAATCAGTATTTAAATTCCGACACGTGCGTTGATTTTCGTAAACATAACCAATTAGTGTCAAAAATTCGTGCGAGTTATTTTCCATCATTACGAAATTGTGTAAGAAAATTCTTTGAGGCGAACCTGTCAGTTCTCTGTTTCGTTTTCTAAGGACTGTAAACGTGCTACAACGCTATCGGACGAGGCAAATCGTTTTCACTATTCTCGCAGTTACAAAATGACGGAATTGCCTTATTTGGAACACCTTTCCGTGTTTTTGACGTTCGTTTGCAAGCGTGAGACAAACCATAAATAACACCTCACTCGCGTCAAAGCCAACCTTGGCCCCTAACCACCAGTCGATTGTCGTCTCGTATCGATTCGCAGGCGTCTGTCTCTCACAAAACGCTGGCTATACGCGCGCTAAATTTAGGGTAGGGCACACGCTGCGAGACGGCTAGGCGTAAACGCAAAATGTACGGTATTGGAACTGTACGTACCCCGGTGTTGTTTCGCCCGTCTTTGTCGGACCTGAAGGAGAGCTTCCCACCTGGAAGGGCGTTTGTTTGGGCTTGCCGGCCTTCTCGTCATGTGACTCAACCTTAGCGTTCCAACGGTCCTTCTCGCGCTTCTGTGGTCGTGGACCCATGCTGCCATCTGGGGCCGCATAGCGATACTAGCGGCTCATGTAAATATGGCTGCTAGAGAATGTTATTTCTCCGTAGCTTAAATGTGTTGTGGTGTTGTTGTTTTTTTTTTTTTACGGCTGCGAAGTACTGTGAAGTATTACGTCATCGGTGTTTAGGGGCGGCTTTTTATTTTTATATATTTTTTATATACTGGCATGTCTAATTTGCATGTTTTGAGAAAAGCATGACGTGCGGACTTGGGGTTTTTTCCTGGAATCGACGCTGGTTTAACGTAGGCGTCTAATTGAGGTTGAGACGAAATCGTTGGGCGCTGTGTGGGAGACCCGTCGCTACGACGTGGCGTACAGGCGATAAAACCTCGCTTAGATCTCCCTACCCCCCCCCCCCCGGCCTTAATTTCACCACGTTTTTAAAAGGTCTGTGTGTCATTTTCAGCCGTTTGAACGCCTCGATAGCCTAACGGTTGTGTACGTCACAGGCGGCGAACGGTACACAGGCACGTGGGTGTTGCGTCGAAGTGGTTGTTGTGCTTTAATGTTTTGTTTTATTTTCTTCCTTTTTTTTTTTTTTGTTGTTTTTGGTCGCTATTTTCTTTTCTTTCCCGTTAGCTCCCCGCCATGTTTTTAGCCGTTTCCCTACTCTGCATTAATGACTGTTTCCTAGAAATGGGAGCGTTTGAGCATTATAATGGTCGGTGGGCTGGCCGAACTGCACTTAGCGTCCCAATGGCAGTAGCTCGTTCAAATATTTTAGCTTTATTCTTGCCCAGGTCGTAACGATGCCTTTTTCGCTACTAATAATCGCAGGGAGAAACCTCTGTTGCCGTAACAATAACAAGTCAATTCTTCTTTCTTTTCTTTCTTTCCATCGTTCAGTTGCTACACACCGTGGTCTTCCCCCCCCCCCCCCCCCCCAACCAGGACATAAGGTCGTTTGGAAAATAATGTCATTATTGGCACCAAATGTTTAGTATTATGGCAACTGGTCGTTGTACGCACGTAGACATCAGAAATACTCTTAAGGAGGTGTCGCACTGCACACGTTAGTTTTTTATTATTATTGTTATTATTACTTTTGTCAAAATGTTGTTGCAATTGTGGCTTTTTGTTATTGCCCGGCAGACAATCCGTACATCCCATCGAGACGAATGTTAACGGTCGTAACGATTGTCCGGTTTATCTTCCACCCCCCCCCCCCCCCCCAAGCCTCAATCGTGTCCTTCTCGTTGATGTAAAATTTGACTTTCGGATCGTTTTGGCCGATGGCGATTTTTCTAGCATTGTCTATTCATCGCCATTGCATAAATATTGATGCACGTATTTTTGCCTGCCTTCCAGGGTCGGTTTTGAATAAGTGACCACTCGATTAATTCTAAGGCATGTACAAGTTCTGTGGACCGAGTCGAAAACATGTAGGAAAAATATTCTAGGAGAGAATTCAAGCTAAATGTGGAGCAAATAACCTTTGTGTTGACGTGCCGTATCCTTCCTTCTACATCGCACACTCTCCCCCCGACTCTCGAGCGATTCATTTTTGTTCATCTCTGCTGCCAGGTGGCGTTAAGATACAATTGAAATGGGATGACATTGCGCAGTGTCAACTCCTGGACAAAACACACACACACACCTAAAAGCACGGTCGTGAAAACAATTTTTTTTTTACGAGTAAATAAACAAACGCAAATCGGTAGTGTTTACCCAAAAATGATGCACTAAAAATAGCCAAGATTCGGTAATTCGGTAATGGCTTTTATTGAGATGATCAGACTGATACTCGAACCATGGCCTTTTGTGAGATGACTCAGATGGTAGGAATAATAATAAAAGGGGTGCCACAAAGTGCTCATTTAAAAAGAACAATATGTGATAAGATGATATATGGAGTTCGTTATTCAGACATTAGCAGTGGCGCATCCAAGAATTTTGTATAGAGGGGGCAAAAAAAAAAACCACAATTGGTCCGAAAGCTAACACATTTTTTTTAAGGGTCAGTGATTTTCCTTGTGTTTAGGAAGCTTAGTTTGAGAAATTTTCTTAACGGCAGCAAATTCCGTACTTCTTTGTTCAGCTTCAATGCTAACAATTTTTGAAACTTTGCGAGGAGGGTCACGGGGGGGGGGGGCGAAGGAGAGGGAACTCTGGCTCGAATTACGAATTGGGTTGTTGGGAGCATTGCAATATAAACCAACGTTATCCTTCTTCACGCAAAAAAAGATGGGCCTTCTGATGTCAGTCAAAAAAAAATCGAAGTTCTTGCAATTGTTCAGTGGGGGGGGGGGATCTAGGAAGGGACAAGTGTCCCCTTTTGCCCCCCTTTGGGTGTGCCACTGGACATCAGTTAGTTTAGGGGTTTCTAGCTATTCTGAAGTTTATGTATTGTTGGCCTAAAATACGGCTGTATATCCAGATCCATAAATTCAGTGATTGGGCTCCAGACTATAGAGCAGTGACACGACGTAGTGTTATTGTATATAACTCTATGCTCGAGCCTTAATGGGTTAGCTGCAAGAGGCACTGCGGAGAGAAACAGAAGGACGTCATACTGAAGCCGATGCTGTGAAGAGTGATTTCTTAGACCTAAAACGCGCGATTTATGTTGTTGGAGAAAACAACGCCTAAGAAATCCACTCTTCCGTTGTTTTCCCCTCCAATTTTATGTAGTGCACCTTGTAGTTATGCCCTCCAAAACCCATACTGGTGCCAATATGGCGGCAAATGTCACTGCTCTATACGGCTTGGCCACACCACTGCCCAAATTCATGGTTAAGTACAGGTCTAAAATGTTGAGTTTTTCTCGGTTAGCATGACAATTTTTTTTTAATCAGCCTCTTTTAAAGAAAATGTTAAATGTTAATTTCACAATAAAATGCTTCGTGCTTAATAAAAAAAAGCAAATATGGTTTTATTGTAATCGTGGCTGGGTGTGAAATTGTTTTAATTACAGCAAGCTAGCCTCTTTGCTTACCAGTAGCAACAAGAGGTAAAAGAGAAATTTAATTTGGTTACTTAGAAAATTTGTGTCCAAATTTTATGTCAGTTAGTATACACTATTGGAATAATTAATTTTAATTTTTACCACATTAGTCTTTTAGATTTTTGATCTCATGGCAATTATTAGCAAATTAGTACATGCACACACTGAGATAAAACGTCATGGTTATTTTAAGCGCGCAAAGGATCATATAATTGCTGGACGCAGGGAAACAATTTTTCAAAAGAAAATCTCCTAGGTGCCACATTTTAAAACGGATTTTTTTACCATGGGATTGACTAACGGTAAGGAAATAGACCTTTGGGGCCATACTTGATGTGGAGGATCGAGGAAAATGGCGCTGAGAGGAATGTCCTTTTCACAAACTCGAGCTCTTTACCGCATCTTCCGTATTTATTTTTCTGTGGCTCTTTAACCACACTCGTTCGGGGTGAATGTGTCAGTCCCTTCGCTCCCCTTGCTACGGTACATTTCTCCACTAGTTTCGGGTTTGCTTGTCTTGTTGACTTTAAATGACGTCAGACTTGAGAACAAATAACTAACGTTTTGACGTGCCCGTCTATTTGTTTCCTTCTTTCCTTCTAAGTAAGTAAGTGACCTAGCTGCTGTCGACGTATCATTAAGCCTCAGTCCCCCCCCCCCCCCCAAAAAAAAAGGTGAGGTTTTGGATAATTTTTTTGCCCGATAGCATGCTGAACATAGCAAGACGTACGCCTACACAAGAAGAAAAACTAATTAAATCCTGTGACGAAACGCGAGCGTTATAAGGGTTTCCTGGGCACCCGAGGGTAGCGAGCAAGCATAATCGAGTGGTCTAAGACGATTACGAGACCAAATCGCATCTCTGATAATCTTTAGCTAGGACCCATCTTGGCTAACGTCTTGATTGGAATGGGTAAATCAACGTGTTAACGCACCTTCTAGCTTTTAATTACCTTCATTTTATAGTCATACCAGCCGCATCACTCGCTCCGTTGGCGTCGTCTCGCTTTGCTCGAGGAGGGTTTGCATGACGTCATGAACAAACATCATGATGGAAAGAAAACAAGAACTTTGACGTTATTTTTGCACGATTTTTCGCGTATTTGAAGGTCGTAATAGCAAGTTACAGCGATGAAAATAGGTCTAACCGAAGCGCAATTTAATTAATTTTCATTTGGTCGTACTGCCATCTTTGTAGGTGCCTTGGTTCATGAGGAGTAGCGGTACAAACACGCACGCGCGCACATCATACGTTTTTAACGATGTATATTTTATTTTCACCGATAGCCATTGTTACATATACCAGAGGTCCTGGGTTTGAACCTGACCTCGTCCAACCCTATTTTTTTCGGTAAGAGAGGGGCCCTGTGATGTCGCGTGCTTATTTCGATTGTGGCGTGTAAAAGTTCCTAGGAATGGAACGTAACTGGCGAAATTGTTCCGCTTTACTTCTGGTGCTATGGGCAGAGCTGGAAATAAGGTGGGGGTGGAATCTCCCCCCCCCCCACCCCTTTGTTTCGAGCTATGAAAACTGGTAATTACCGGCGAGCAGGTGCTGATTATGGTCCACAGTTTCTCACTTCCGCTCCTCACCTTCCCCTTGGGCCTCTACTACATTGCGAATTGGTCACACCCGACTTACTCACTGTTTCCTTTTGCGGGGGGGTTGACCCTCCTGAATGTTGTTGGTGTCGACGGCCACTTACGGTCCGGCACTTACTTGTTGATTGTCGCCATCTTGATGATGTTCGTCGTCGGTTCCATCTTCCGCATGACATTGCGCGTCAGTTGGGCGATAAGTCTGTCCTCCTGTCCGGTGTTTTTCAATTTTTGCAGGAGGTACACATGTATGACAAGATTTAGATTAGGGGTTTGAATAACATCTCTGTAATGTGTGGTGCAGTGGCAACCCGGACCACTGCACTGTGACTGAGGTTGGCGCTAATGACCAAGTTGTCGACGCGCCATTAAGCCTCAATTCCCCCCCCCCTCTACTACAATTATTAAGAGGGTTTAAACACGGCATTAAATTCATTAAAAGGCCTTAAATTTGATCGATAATTCAATGCTTGAACACCTAGAAAATTAGAATTTTTGTTGTCAGAGCCTTGAAATGGCCTTAAATTCGAAAATCGATAATTCAAGGCTTGAAAACCTTGAAAATTAGAATGTTTGTTGTCGGAGCCTTGAAATGGCCGTAAATTTGAAAAACGTAATTCAAGGCTTGAAAACCTTGAAAATTAGAATAATTTTTGTTGTCGGAGCCTTGAAATGGCCTTAAATTTGAAAAACGTAATTCAACGCTTAAAAACCTTGAAAATTAGCATAAATTTTGTTGTCGGAGCCTTGAAATGGCCTTGAATTTTGTGAGTGTATTTTGTTTGGAACGAGGTTAATGCCATAATAGTGATATTATTATTTAGATTTAATATTTAAAAAAAAATGTTTCAATGAAAAACTTGATATAATGAATAGAAATAATTTGTCAGCCGAATCTATTTCTTCTGTGAACGATGCCCCCTCGGATTGGGCTGGAAACAGAAAAAGAGAGGTGAAGTGCAGCGCAAGCAATTTTTGACAGAAGGGGCAGCTGAGTTAGCGTTGTCCAACTGACTGTTACTTGCTGAATTTCTCATTCCTCCTTGTTCACTGGCGAGCGGGGAGGACGTTAATGTTTGTCATTGTTTACGATGGTTTAAGCTTTCTACTGCAAACTTAGTGTGCAATGGTGCCAACAATGTAGGGATCGGCCGATGTGACTGTTTACTGATAAGATACAATACCAATGAAGGGTAAACCGATCCGATGTCGATACCGATAATAATAATAAAAAAAAATCACCACTAAAAGTTTAAATTACATTAAAAAAAATGCAACTTCAGTTCTGGTTTAGCATGGGTTCCTTCCAACTGTTGAGATTATCCAAAATGTTCTGTGCAGCACCAAGAGCATTTTTCCACTTATTCCTACTATTATGACTTCATTACATTAATCGTCTTTGTTATATTTTAGTTGGTTGTTGTACAACTTAGAGCTTTGGAACTGTCACATGCTACATTTTCTTTACAAACTGAGCAAATGGCTTTGCTTTTCTCACTTGGCTATTGTTTTTGCCGCGTTTGGTGTCAGTTTTGCAGGGAAAATAGTTGCGTTTCTTGGCACAACAAATATCTGTATCGAAGGCCTTATATTGGTCCGATACCGATATAGCAAAAATACCGATAAATACAGATTATACTGATACGATACCGATATCGGACTATCCCTACAATGACATCTGGCAAAATTCTGGAATTTAAAAAGTAATTTTGAGATTCTACTGTGTAACGAGACTGGAAATTCTTCATAAGCTGGTCTTGAAAATCCGTAAAAAGCCTTGAAAATGGTTTCGTCTGAAAATCCGTAAAAAGCCTTGAAAATGGTTTCGTCTGTTATGTACGAATTCGTAATAATTAAGAGTGATTACTGTTGATTTGTGATGTGTTGGATGTTCATTTCTGATGGCGTGGATGTTTGTTTATCTTTTTCAGACCCAGGGATGAATGGTGACCTGTCCAACGATGGTTCTCACGACACTAGTGACAGTGATGGGGTTGCAGACCTTAGTCAGGATGGTGACAGTGTGGACTCAGAAAAAGGGGCGCTCAATTTAGTCAGTAGGGTAAGTATTTTTGTTAGTGATTTTTTTTTTTGTATGTACATCACATTTCTTTTGTTAGCTTGTTCTTGCCTACAAAGAAAATCATGAATTTTCGTTTCAAGATTTTTTATTGCAGTTTGCGTTAATATTGTGACGCACCTGAGGGGAGCTTCCAAAGGGATATACTGTGCATGTAGGTGCTCCTGAAGCTTGGAGAGATAAACAGGAACGGAAAACTCAATTGGCTCGATTAGTGATAAATAGACAGATGCAAAAATGTATTTCCATTGACTTAAATGTCAAACTGGCTGAGCACGAATTCTGACATTCAAGTCCAAACCTTTTGTGACTATCGCTTGGTATGCTGTACCGTGTCACAAGGTTTTAGGTTTTGTTTCCTGGCTCCAGACAAAGTGATTAAACCTCGCAAGAATCTTATTTTTTCAAAGTGATGCTAAGAGGCGTCAACTTTCTGGCCTGAGCGTGAGCGGGTGTTCAGTCAGGAGGCGAAACGTGCTATTTCCATCCCGTTCGTCCTTGGCTTGAATTGGCCACCTGCTTCACCAGTTTACACTTGTGGAACACTGTCAGGGAGGTGCCGCATGCTTGGCTAAATCGTACACCATTCTCACACCAGAACGAGAGATACACCAGGATGAATCTATTGGGTTAAAATATATGTAGCGCATTTTTAACGTTGGTTGTCCCAGAAAATAGTGACCAGTCGTTCCATATTTGACTGCGACCAGAACGAGAGTTGGAACATGCAGTAATATTATCATGGGCCCTCCATCGAGCCCTATAGCCACTCCTTTATGATGCTCCCTGTTAGAATAAACGTGGCTGTAATTACCAGGTAAATTTCAAGGAAAAAATGACTTTTCAGGAAATTCTAACATTTTAGGTGCAGGTGCAGGTACAGATAAAAATAATTACAGTTTTAACTGCTAGGTGAATTTTACTTGCTTAAAATAAAAAAGAAAGAAACTGATATCAAAAAGACAGTTCACCTAACAGTTAAAACTGTAATTTTTAATAAAAGCCTGCGTGTTGTCCCAACTATATAGTTTGTTCCACATTATGTTTTCAGAAAACTGACTGGCCGACAACTCGTTTGACAACACTAAGAGTGCATGTGGATATCACACTTGTAGATTGTTCACAGTTACTGTTAGAGCCTATGAATGGGTTGTTTACAGATTTTTTGCACTCGTAGTAGAGGAAAACGTGGCGTCATACAGTCAGTTTACTGAAAACATAATGTGGAACAAACTATAGTCTGTTCCACATTGTATTTGCGGGGAGACTGATTGTTTGATGCCACGTTTCCTTCCACTACGAGCGCAAAAAACACGCAAATATCCCACTCATAAACTTAAAGAGTAACCATGCAGAGTTTACAAGTGTGATAACCACAAGTTCTTGCACTCGTAGTGCAAGGAAACGTGGCGTCATGCAGTCATGTTTCCTGCAAACATAATGTGGAACAAACTATAGAGCAAGTGCATTGACTGTTGGTAAACTGGAATCAACAACAGCTGTAACGAGTGTGTTTTCCGGAAGAAAATGTCACACAAGCCCGTCCCACACGTAAAGTTAACCATTGGTATCAGTGCTTATAGCAGCTTTGGCATTGTTGTCGGCATAAACCTGTAGTTTTGTCACACAAGTACCTTACAATTTTCAAACGTTACATCAATATCCAAACTTCACTACCAAGGTTGACCTCGTATCTGGCAACATTACAACAGTTTTTCAAGGACGAATCACTTCTGTACTCTGCTGCCAACACAGTTTTGTCGACATTGAGTAACTTGTTAAAGCTATCACTAGACAGTTTTGTAGCAGTGTTGTCTGTCACTGGCTTTACACTTGTTTCGTTTGATGTGTACAATTTGGATTGGGAAACATTATCAAGGTGGCGTTCTACTTGGGAAACCGGAAAAATTCAGAGAATTTATCAAGTCTGGAAAAGTGAGGGAAAAATCAGGGAATTTGCTAAACATATACTGAGATTCACGGAATTTAAGCATTTTCGGAAAGTCTTATTTTTACTCTATAACGATTGGCAAACTCGTAGTTCACTTGTTACTTTTAACCCATAACCGCCTGAAAAAACTTTCAGACCCATTTTTTTTAGAGTCCATATGGTACTTGGGGTTGGTTGTCGGATTCGAACCGGCATTCTCTTGGGTTGGAGCCGACGACGCTGACCACGGGCTGTGACTGCCCGCTTTGCTCGGGGTCCCCGGGGACCCCTCACAAAGCTCGCGCTGGGACTTAGTTTTTCGCTGTTATAAGTTGAAGGCGTACGTACGTTCGTATCTAGGCGGTTATGGGTTTACGCACATTTTAAGCCCAACCACAAGTCCGTGAGACCTCTGTGAGCCGAGCTATTCGAAAAACCTTCATTTTATTTCAGTTAAAACTAGCATATTCTTTTTGTTTCATTTCTAATAATGTGAAAACTCATTAGGCCTAAGTAATACGTGTTAAGTAGTGCGTTTTTAGTTTTGTTCAGATTGTGGCATTCCTACTCTTTTACCAGTCCTAGATACGTCAGTGCAATTTTTGATTTATCAAAGCGACGTAATGTAGTTGTTGCGATTTGAGTGAAATTTGAGAAGAAAAAATTTAGGTCTGTACTGCATCTCCTTTCGACCGACAGGAGACATCAGGGGAAAATATCAGTAATGGTCTGGAAAACCTAGAAAAATCAGGGAATTTCATCGTGCAGTTTTGACACCACCATAATTATTGTGGTTTACTTTTTTTCAAATACATAGGACTTTTGTTTTGGTTAGGGCACACACCAAGTTAAAGGTGCTGTGTCATGATGAACCTTACCACAGGGGTGCATAAAATTCTTACTGGACAAAATTTCCCACAAAATTTTCCTACAGATTTTTCAAATTTTCACTGCCTTTCACTATGTAGGTAATCTATTTTTTAGTGAATTTCCACAGTTCTCTGAAATTACCCGCGAACCTCGTTGTAGCGTTCTGGCATATTCTGCACCCCTGCCTTACGATTACTCACAGAACTAACACACCTAGTATCTTGATCTGATTTATCGCACTCCTCACCAATTTTTGATGTACTGTTTCACCACTGCAAACATTAGAGCTATTAACTCACCCGTAAAATAAAGTGTACGTATCCTCTCCTCTAGTCTTATATCTCATTATGACTTTAGCACTCAAGTCATTCTCATTTAACTCGCCCATCTAATAAGTGTACTTACCCTCTCCCGAAACAAAGTCATATTGTGAGGGAAGAAATGGAGATATAGCCACACTCTCATTTGTGTCACCCCATGACATTTGCCATTGAGAGTTCTACAATTCCTTCTGTTAGTTTACAAAATTTACTGTCACAGTAATTTTCTTTCGCAGCCCTACTAGCAACAACATCAATGCTTCAGCCAGAGTCACATAATATTTTTACCCAAGAATCACTTACAAAACCATTACAAATTTGTGTAATAAGTGGCTTAACATTGTATTTTCTAGGATGTGTGTAAATAATACATGTTTATGGGGACTGATAGACGCGATCGTTGTCCTTGTCTCTTTGAGGACAAGTTGCAACAATGAGTTCTTCACTGAAACATTTATAAGAACTTCTAGGGTCATTTGATCTCTTCATCAAAATATTAGTTATCACTGTTATTCTTCCCTTTCGAATTTTTACCAGAAAACTCCTTGGTTCAAACTTCTCGAGATTCATTATTTCCTCATTTCGAACTCGACTGATCACTAGTTGCACTACTCGGTTGTTTGTTTGCATTGTTCGGATTTCGATTGTGGTTAGAAGCTACATCATTAAAATCGCACGGTATGCTTGTGTCCTTGCGTGTTTGTACCTCTTCTTCTCCAGATCTTAGCCGACGGCAAATATGAGATTAGCGCTAAATAAAAATAATAAAATTATGCTTAGGCCTACTGTGATCACTGTAACTTGATTTTTTAGCTTTAAAAAATGCTAAGAGCACCTCTGAAAGCTGTTTCATGATGACAAAGATCAATCAGGTGAACATGATACAACTACTGTTCAGGCCAATATGATACAACATAGTTTACATCATACTTTGCATGGAATAAACATTCAGATTCAAGCACAAACAAAGGAATCGTATGTTTTTAATGACGTAGATGAAATGCAGATGTGCTAAGGAATGTGATGAACGAACTGTGATCAACAATTCCAATTCGCTTGTATCCGTAATCAGTACATCGATTTTGTGCTGCGTCGTCTGCGAAGCTAACGATGTGGTGTGTTCCCATTACTTCCATACGTATTTCCTTCGTCATAGCGTTGTTCTGTTTCTTGCATTTGTGTTTGCTTTAAGTTTGTGTTCGTGAGTGTCAAATGATTTCGCACTTGTACGTTTCCCGCTATGACCAGAATAGTCGTCGACCATTTAGGCTGCATTCTCAACTGTTCCCAGATTTCCCTTGTCAATTAAGAAAATTCTTACTTAGTCCAAAACTTTTTCAAGAAATTGGTCTAAACACACAAGTTCTAGTATTTGTCATAATCACCACGACACTTTTCCCCCAATCCACTGCATACATTTTAAGCTTATAGCCATAGTCCACGAAAGCCTGTTTCTCAGATTTGTTTAAAGTTTTAAACTTCTGCCTAAGAGTTTGACTAGATATTATAAATCATTTAAGCAATGCGGCCTTTAACCTCATTCATCATCTGATACTCCTGCCAAAGTCTCTCTAGTGGATCCAGTCAGTAGCGTTAATATCCTGCAGAATATGTATCAATTGCAAACTTCATATTTTCGCAAAATCTCACAAAGTTTCAGGAACAAAACTATGCCGTCCCCATTATTTGGTTGCATGTTCCTAATATTATCATTTTGAATAACACTTGTACCAGAAATTGCTATTTTGGAGTCAATTACACAGTTCCAATAGATTATTTGAAGGATAAAAGTGAATGTGAAATTCTACACAAAAGTGCCTGCCGAAGAACCTTTCAAAATTGATGCACAAACTCAAAAATATTGCAAAGATAAAGGTTCGTTCTACCCAATCTGATTAAAATAAAGCAACAGCCTTCCTTATTCAGATCATTGAATGCTGTCCAATCGAATCTCTACTTGCTTTCATGAAATGCACAACTCCACACAATTTGAAAATGTCACCCAGTTTGAAAAATGTCTGGATTTTTTTTACACTTGACTGGCTCAAAATTGCTGGATCGCATAGTTTCTAACTTGGTAAGTAGTTCTTTGCACCTCCGCCTTGTCGGTTGTTCTTTGCAAATCGTCTTGCTTTTGTTCGTTACATTAGTACCAGAAATTGCATTTTGCAATAATTACATAGTTCCAATCTACTATTTTGAGGATGAAAGAGAATGTCAAATTCTACACAAAGCACCTTCAAAAACAGCTTTCATCTTTTGACGCCACCCTACATTTTCACAAAATTTCAAAAGTTGACACACTGCACTCAAAAATATTGCAAAGATATTAACTTTTTTCTTCAACCAAAGTCTTGGCTTTAACGTTTCTTGGCTGTAACGTTTCTTCAGCCGTTGTTCCGGTCTTAACGTTTTTGATGGCTATTTATTTGCCATGCCGCATTGTGTGCCGTAGGCACGTTCGTTCACTCATACCAGAAAAAATTTCACACATTTCTGCGCTGGGGTTTGATCACATTCTACCGACAATGTGGTGTTCGTGAGAGTCCCTTGCTGATGGTGCCGACACGCACGAGGGTTTGACTTTTCCTGAGTACCCTCACACGTGGTGGTACCCAAGCTGCCACCAACTACCTGAAGGAATAGAAACTCTGTTTGTTTGACTTCTGGATAGACATTCCCTTTGTTTGATTTAGCTGAGTGCCCGGAGCTTCCTAGCAGGGTATATCAAACCCATACTGTATGTCAGTTTTCTTTTTTCTCATTTAGTAATCCACTGATTAGTCATTAGTCAGCAGATGTGTAAGTGGGAATATATCTTGTTGGTTTATAATTTATGAATATTGAAAAATGCGTTGATTGCTGCTAACTTAAGTCTTAACAGTAATACTTCTGTGTATTTATTTGAATATTATTTGTCATTGTAGATCACAGATGACGAACCTATCAATGCTACGACGACGACCAGTTCGTCTGCAACTCCCCGAACGCCCAACGGACAAGCGTCAACGCCAACTACCTCCACTTCGTCCACTCCTACTTCCGCTACACAGCCCCAGATGATAACGTCAGCGGCTGCGGCAGCGAATATGACTGCAGCGTTAGCGGCCGTTGCAGCAGGACAGCTCTCTCTCAACCAGGTAAAACTCTTCAAAACGTAAGAATGAGAATTGAGAAAGGTCTTGAACACAGTGCAACCCGTATTGTAACTTGAGATAAACAGTGCGAGTTAGTAGTTCTTACAGTTAGGGTCATATTTTTCAGTTCAGTAAAAATATGCATTGGCATGATGTATAACAAGACGACTGGTAAAAGTTTGAGGATGAAAGTTGCAGTAAATAATTCGGAAAGTTCATTATTGGAGGGTGCGAGTTGTGTCGAACATTACAGCCTGCGGACACAATTTGGGGGCTAAACTAAGATGGAGGAAATAAATGATTGGTGATTGCATTTCCACTGGTGGTTCAGTTTACTTTGAATCCATGGTGTAATATGGCTGCTTGTGAGACACAGCAAGGTACTTCTAGTAATAAGAAAATGGTATGGCGTAAAAGTAACAAATTATAGAGTTGAAAACTTACACGGTGATTAGTTGGGGATCAGGAAGGAATTGAATTTGCTTTTATGTTACCAAGTTTCAGCCCTACATGAGCCAATAACATAGGCGAAATGAATTGCAACCCGTTGCTTACACGTTCTTATTACAATAATTACAGTCATAGAAATCAACTACAGAAATAGTGACTAGTGAGATTTAGTCGTACCAAATTTGGGGGTTGTGAAGGCAAGGTTATCAGCTTTGGTAAGTCGTTGTAGCAGCACGAACACTTGAGATATCAGTGGTATATGGTGTAACATCAAGATAGTTTTCTCGGGGTTGCCATGGTTGATTGGTACCCATTAACGGTTATCTTACAGGGCTCGAAGGCTCTGAGCAAGTCCCAGAACAACCTTGCGACAATGCCCCGGTTACAGTAGTCATGCTATGCTTATATCAATACATGGTTACATGGCTAAGCATCCAATGTCTGTCTGTACGGTTACTGTTGCGTACGAACATAAACTGTTTGCTAACAGCTGTGAAAAATAGGCCATGCTCTCTTGTGGACTACTTGAGGAATGGAGGAAAGGTTTGTTGTGAAATCCAAGGCCATAATTATGTCAATGCTTTCTCATTTACAAAAACCTATTTAACTAGAAAAGAGAACTTTGCCTAATTGTAGTTAAAAACATGACTAACGAGAGTACCTTCTTGCAATGTGGTGGTTGTACCAACATTTAACTACAATTGAATGGTCGTTGCAAGAAGGTACACTAAGGGCCCTCGTATACTAGGCGGCCAGGCTGCGCGACCAGGGCGCTGCAGCCGTTGAGAATGCTTATAGTATATGAAGCACCGTGCACTTGGCCGACGCAGCCAGTCAGTCGTGACAGCCTCTGTGATCCCGGGCGGTGTGCAGGCGACCGCAAGGCGACAATGCTTGCTCTGCATTTATTTTTTCACCAAGTGATCGAGAATAACCAAGAGAACGTCGCCGTGTTTTTTTGGCCGCACGACCTGGTCGCCCAGTGCGCGGCGGCCCTAAGTACTGTCAGCCACACAAATTTTAGAAAACAAACAATACGAAGCAGTATATTTTTGGAAATAAAAGGATTTTATGATACCTTGCGAAGAAGGCTGCAATGGGGCACTTATGAGGGAGTGAGGAGCAGCTAGGGTATGGATACGGTTGTGAATATTGTTTAAAAGCAATGCAGTGAACACCTTGGCTTGGTGAGAATTGGAAAAAAATTAACCAGGTCGGCCTCTAATTGTGTGAGAGAGGATTATAAAAGAGGTAAAGTGGATGAGATAGTCCTCACATTGAAGTGATAGTAGATTTAAGGTGCAAGTTTCATTAGTTGATTGTCAGAAGACGCGTTCAGAAACTTTAAGCAATGAAATGCTGTCGCATATTTGGAAGAACCCTTTAGTGGGTTCTGTCGGAATTGAAACGATTGCAGCATACATAGCCTTAGTGGCAGCGTGCACACACCTGGTACAGTTACATAAGCATCATGTGACAAAGTCTCGAACAGACTTTTGGGTCACGGTCAGTATCTAAGACTACCTGGATCCTTCAGCAGCAAATATGCGATGTGTTCTGGACATTCTCTCTGCGTGTACCATGGGTAAAGGTTAGGTTGGACACCCCTGGTTCTAAAATATATACTGACTAACAAATTAGCCAGTTCATTTACACGGCCACTAGTTTCGTTCAGAGGTGTAGGAACCTCCAAAATTGTACTTGTCAAACTAGTGTTTGACGGTGTGCCAGTACTCATGGTATTGGCGGTAGAAAAATTTTTATCGTACGCCTGCCTATAAAAATGTCAGTATCGTGTAATTTTAGCATCTCAGCAGCTCATGGTAATGATGACCATTCATAAATCTGCTCTGCCTTCTATTTTCGGATGTCAATAATTTATTTAACCAACTCAATTCGCACAATTAGAATGGGCTCCTTCTGCTGGGAAGTAGGAAGAGCTCAGATTGTGAAAGTGTAGGGGTTGAAGGAGGTTAGGGGTTGTCGTAGCCATCTTATCAAGACAAAGGCGAGGTCCCCCCTGTTGTGTTTTTGTGACCCCAAACTTTCTCCATTTGAACGGATTTCTCACTAACTAAAATATTTTCAATAGTATTACTGACTAGTATTACGAAACAAAATGTATTTACCTGTAATCCTCATCAAATCCAAATTGTGTGCTCAGGTTGGCGTACGGTGCACAAATACTAAAAATGTCTTAGTTGCAAAATGTAGGATAAAAGTACACAGTTTTTTTTCCCAAAATTACCGCGATATCACCATGGACTGCCATTTGCAGAATCGTACCATCCTGCAAAAACTCATTACCGCTCAACACTATATCTGTCATACTTGCATACTAAACGAAAGGTGGAAACTATAATTTTGTAGTGTAACCAATTCATAGATTTGGTCAGTGCGTTTTCAGTTGGACCTAAGGTACGGCTAATTTTGCCACAGAATGGAGGGATAGCGTAAAGAACGTAAATCTGTGCATATAAGGAGAATTTGTTTGCATAGTACACAAGTTACGTATCAAAGGGAGACTGGAAAAAAGTTGGGTGGTTGCTAGCTGAATAAACTGACCCCCCCCCCCCTCCCCCTTAGTTTGGTTCAGATGTATGGCGTTCCCAGCAACGGTTTTCCTTGAAAATGGCGAAGAAGTTGAAATATCTTATCATAAATGAGGAATAATCACGTTGAAATCAGGGTGCTGAAATAGAAACAAATAAGAAATTACACCAAGTTCTAACCCTTCAATCCAATTCCTTTTGGATGGTGGTTTCAGAGACCGTCTAAGAAAAAAGTGGAAAAACGGCCTTCAAAATAACGGAGGCAGTGCATGAGTGTCGTGCACCTACCTTGTTTATACTTTGTAAATATCGGAGACCAAGTTAACGCCAATTTTGAATCTAATGGACTGTAAATAGGTGGTAGTGTTTGGAGTTTTTATTACGTGGCGGAAGATGATAGTCGGCATCCACAGTAAATTGACTATCGAAAATTCGCCAAGAATTGTTAAATCGTTCTTGCCTGTCTGGAATATTGCGTAGTTTCCTCCGTGCGTAAGTGACACCAAATTCTATGTTAAAGCGAGGAACAACGTAAGTCAGAGGGCTTTACAAACTCTTCTTTTACTTATCTTAATAAAAAAAAAACGATTAAACCACATTTTACAAATAGAACCCTGCAAGATACCATACTGTAACGTGATCACTGTGAGTTCCGTATCCCTTTGAAAGTGTCGAGGGTGCAAGAGGCAATCGCCCAACTGGTTGTAGTTAATGCACCCATTTTTAAAGATGATGACTTGTGTTCATAATTTAGTCTCATTTTAATGAAGCTTTCATTGACTTTCAGCTGATGGTTGCAGGAACACAGGGTCAGCAGCAGCTACTGATGCAAAATTTGAGCCAGCAGATTCAAGTAAGTTTCATAGTAATTATAATAAGAAAAGTTTATTTGCGGAGAATAATGACAAAAAGGTAAGAGGGTTTGTATTGGAAACCATTAAGATCGATTTACCAACATTAAATGACAGCAGTGGATGTCCAAATGGATGGTACCACCATGCCTGTTTGTGAAACGTCATATTCACCTTTAGAGTAAGGGCTCGTTTACGCAACGAGACCTTCTTGCACACCGAAAGCTATTTGCTAGGCAACCGTTATTTATTTACGATTAATTCCCGTTTCTATTAAATGAATGCGGTAATAGACAACAAATTAAATGTATTATAAATAACAACACGGGCAAAGAACAAAGTGCAACAGTCATTTTAAACATTGCTACAACATTGTTGCCTTTCATGCTATTTCCAAATTTACTATTCTCGCTGAAAAAACAGCTTCTAGCAGTGAACAATCGACGGTAGAATAAATATACCGCAGCGAGAATTCAAAATCCAACATGGCATCCATTTCGGGGTTGTCGAATCGAAGAGAAAGCATCGAATAACTGCATTCAGAAATCTGTCCGTCGTCTTGTACAGCAGTAAAAATTGTTTTCTTGTTGTCATAAATCCACGCTGTCGTGGTGCACGCATCGTATGTCGTGTCGGGAGGCACGAGGAGGAGATTTGCGTCCACGTTGTTGCCATGGTTACTACGTATAGACAACTTGAAAACCATATTCTTCGGTAAAGGCGAGAAGCAGCCAGCAGATTTAGTATTGACCAAGTAAAAGCTAGTAAGCGAGAAAATTGTCCTTGCGTAAACGCGACCTAAGAGTGAATATGTGAGACTTCTTACATCGACTATGGCACTCATTGAAGAATTAAGTGCCTCATTGAAGTGTTACATTCAAAGTTCTGATATTTTTTACGTTAAGAATTAATGAAAAGTGCAATATGTTGGTGGCTGCATCGTGTTGAGTGTTTGAAACTCATAAATTTCACAGATAAGGCTGGCATAGGCATACAAAACTAAGTTCACGCAAACTGTGTTGTCATGTTGCTTAAACTCTTGATGATAAACCTGTAGAATTGTGTACCACTACGTTGCAACTATAGTGCTACAGCAGCTAGACCCACTGTTTTAGAATGTGTCGTTTTCTGACGTCCTGTATCCTTCCTTTCCCTTATCGGGGTGAGCAATACTTCACCTTGTTAGGTTTGTTTTTTTGGGCTGCTATGACTGGCCGATGGTATTAGTTTTAAATACCATTGCTTCATTGTTACCAAGCAAACCAGTCAGCCGGTGTTTGATTAAAACTTTTTGCTGGGCCAGGCTAACCGAGAGCATGCTTTTCAAACCATTTGATTTGGAGGCAAGAAAATGGATATGCTTTATCTAAAAAGAAATACGATCCCCCACTTGTTAACTCGGTGGTTATACTTGAAGAAAGTAAAGCTCAGTTCAAACAGTATGAATGCCAGTTGTACTGTATTAGAATGCTACTCTCAACAGAAGAATAAGAGAACAATTTTGACAATTTTGCTCAACAATCATCTTGGTTTTGTATTTCTAAAGTTTAAAAAAATTCAAACGTAAAGCAAATATTTCAAATGAACCAATCTACCCCGAGGTTTATCTTTAAACTACAGAAAGTTGTGCATTATCAATTCAGTTAAATGTCTTTGCTTTTGAACATTAACTATTTAGTTCTTTCAGTAACAATGGTAACTTATTGTTACGTACAACTACAAGTCGGCAAGTGTTTTTATGCTACTTTCGTGATTCCAGATACCCGTTACGACGGGAATCCCAGGTCTACAGTTGGGGCCGCAGGAGCTGCAAAACCTACAGCAGCAGCTTCAGCAGCACCAGCAGAACCTACAGAATCTGCAACAATTTGTGTTCCTGCAGCCAGGACAGCTGCCAGCTAACATGCAAACGCAGTTTTTTCTTCAAAATCAGGTAAGGCAATTTTTGAAATTGCTGGATCATTAAGATGTTTCATGGCTGTAGTTTAGCTATAAAGTTGTGCAATTTCGTTTTTTGAAGATTACTCCACAGTGTCGGTCACTGCTACTTACACAATCAGCGTCGTAAGGTTGTCCATGGCTCTTGTTGTGTGCCTTATGCACTGTTGGAATATGTTTCTTCATTGACATGCAGTGAAACGTTTAAACCTGCTTAAGCCGTGAGGCGCAGCGAGGTTTTGGGACCCCCAATCCATAGAAGTCAGGGAAAAAACATTAAGTGTAGCACAGGCAGCATTTGGAAATGTAGAGATTCAGTCAAGATTGAACATAATTTAATACAATATCTGTATCTAGTGCATTCATGTGTGTCAATATAATTCTCAATTATTCTTTGTCGTGTGAAACAGAAAAATTTGTAAATTGATGTATTGTTTTCTCACGAAAAACTTCGTTGAAGTTCGTACTGTGGAACATGATGAAATTCCGAAAAAGTCAATTCACTAAGTCAACTTGGTTAACGGTGAACTGGAAAGAGAATTGAGTAGGCGATGGGAAATGAGCGAGCAGAAGACAGACGTGCAACGGCCCGAAAAATGTAGTAGGCCACGATTCCCGGGGAGTTTGAAAACGGCACTTGTAAACAACGTTGAAGCAAGATGTGATCAGGGACTAAATCAACCTTAAAAGCCTGATGATGACAACAGTTAATTGTCGAAAATTTGCTGGACATAGGAGTAAGTGTCTAGTTTGTGGAAATGTGCGTGATATTTTAGTGAATTGACTTTTTCGGAATGTATTGTTTTGATCATAGAGAAAGGAAAAAATTGGTACCACGAACAAAAACGGGAGCGGGAAACAATGATATTCTTTTTCATTTTACATTTTAAAGTATTACAAATTGGGTATCATGTATGTATTTTTTCTATAATTAAAAAAATAGTTTGACTCTTTGTTGGCCTTGAAGCTCTAGGCACATGCCTATTGAACCTATGCGTAGAAGCAATAGGTTTATTGCTTCGAGATAGCTTGTGTACCTCATCTGCTTACTGAACGTGTTACATATGTGAAGCATACTTTGTGTTATAAAGATAATGATCATAATAATAATACACCAAAAAATCGCAGCACCAGAGGCTCTTAGGAGCGCAAGAAGTAGACTTCAGACTTGGGATTTACTGTGTTGAACTTGTCCACAGCAGCTTTGAAGAAGTACACAGTTCCAGCGCTAACCACGTTGGCTAAAAAGTGCATTCCACGCAGGGACGACACCAGCGTGGGGCGAGGGGGTACCCCCCTAAATTGTTGGCCGGCACCCCTGCCCCCTCCCCCCCCCCCATCAGATACAAATCAAAAGTAAAAACGAAGAAAATTCTGGTTACTTATTAAGAAAACTACGTTAGTTTCTTTCGCAGTGACTGGAAGGACTTGTGGTCACATCAATGGAGCCTAGTTGTTACCGTGAGAGTTGTAAAATCATCCTTTTTCAGCAGGATTTAAAAATATTCCATAAAATGGTGTAGAAAACAATTAATAACGTTGGGTGTGAGAAAGAGAATCGCAAGAGTGTTATTTTTACTTTTATTCTTGTTTGTTTGGGGGTGGGGAAGAGGGAACTGCAAAGTAGAATTTTTCGGTTAACCCCCCCAAACCTGGCTAAAATGGCTGCCCCATTGCTTCCTCCCCAGTAAAGTGATTCTATAGCGCCGTCCCTGATTCCACAGGTTGATAAGTTGGGGTACAAAGTTATTGTGTCGCGCTTCTAGCCTGACATGACTCTTGGTCAATTTCTGGGGGTGCCCCCACGTCACCAAATCTGAAGGGGTAAAGAATACTGTCAGATCCAACCAGACCCTTCCTTGGAGGATTTGGTATGTCAAAATACTGTCTTCTCGACTCTACCTTTCAGGAACTGAAGTGAGACCAAGTCTTCATAGTCATTCTTAGTATGAAAGCCCCTGAAACTATGATACAAGTTTAGTAGTCATGCGTTGAACACGTTCAAGATGACTTATAGCTTTGGTTAGCCATGGCCGCCAAGCCTGAATACAATGGACCGTCAGAGGGCGAACATGAACTTTATAAATGACTCTGACGGAAGCACCATCTGAATAGTGCACGTCTTTTTTCGAAGCCTTGGTGGCAACAGCAGCAACTTGACTGAAACACCCATATCATTCAAGAAATTGACTCCCACACTAAGTGGCTTACCATGGTAGCAGTACGGTACATACAACGTGGGTTTTTTTGTCAATGTGCATGACATGCCATTTGTTTGGATTTAGGTTCATCCCAAATTCGTAATGCCATTGTACAAGTTTTTTTTTAAGTCCTCTTGTTAAATATAAGTATTGGACAGAATTTTAAAGGCTCGGTCCATTTATTAATAATAATAATAATTAACTTTTTACAATTAAAATATTATAAAGGGCAACGAAGGGAGAGCTTTCTTCCATTTACTCCAAGCCAAAAAACGAATTTTGGTGTCGTTAGCATGCTTCTCCAAAATACATGACGTATTACGACCCATGTGCGAACAAAAAAAGAATGGGGCCAAGCACAGATCCCTGAGGCACACCTGAAGTAACTTTTGCTCCAACTGGAGTGAGAGCCCTCAATCATCACTTTCAGTTGTACTATTACTCATGTTGCTGAAGATCCTTTACGTAACTAACAACCTAATGTTAAGGTTCTGGACCAAAATGGTTGTAAAAGGATAATGTTACTAGCAATAAAATGGTGTGAGTGCCTTGTAAAGATGTGTGTTTATAGTTTTTTCAGTACCAAGGCAGCTGCAAACGTTGCATACAGTGTATGGTTGAAAATTGTACTACACATTAAAACCGTTGCCCATGTATGGCTATTTACGTATACAATTCAGTGTGTTAGGCTTTCTGTGAGTAGTCTGGTTTTTCCAGAGCAAATCGGCTTAATCTTTTCTAATACTGACTTATGTGATAGAAATCTTCACCAAGGAATAAATGCGTCCCTCCAAGGATGCCATAAAATTCGTTAAATGAGCGACACATAGAACCACCCCCTTTTCTAAATGTGTTGGGAGTCTTAGGAAAAAAATGACACTAATTATTTTGCAAAATCTTTGGCTGGTTTTTCTGAACAATAAGTTGCGTAGCTTTATATATTCAGTCAGCAGTATTGGTTGGTTAAATCCATAATATCTTTTTTCCAACGAAATTGTGTGTTCACTGTAGTGTTTATTTAGACCTCCTCATTTTGGCATTGGAGGGCCAAGAGGATAGTGTCTTTGTCCAACGAAATTGTGTGTTCACTGAAGTATTTGTTTAGGCATTATCCTCACATTACACCCAAACAAAATTTGTGTGCTCGCATTTAACTGATGACTCGTATTTAACTGACAATGTTAATAAAATTGCACTGTGCCAACATTTATAACTTCAAATGTGATTCATGGTTGAAGTTTGCTTCTGCTTTGCAGGGATTACTTCAACAGGGATTAGTGCCACAAAATCTTCAGAATTTACCACAGCTTCAGAGTCAAGCCAATGTGGGCATGCCTCAAGGGGTTGTGGTCTCCCAGGCTGCTGCAGCAGCAGCCCAACAGCAGCTTCAGCTTCAGGTAACAAACTTAAAATGCAAAATGGCACCCAACTCTGTGTTTATGGCATGAGTCCACCACATACCTAAACAGTTTATAGGACTAAATCTTTCAGCAAGGGAAAAGAGTTAACATCGTCTCGGGCTGGGGGCGATGATGATTCAGTGATTTAGAGTATAAGCTTACTACAGACCTAACAGTTTATAGGCCTACGGTATACCTTTTTAGCAAGGGGAAAGAATTAACATCGCCCATGGGTGTTAACTCTGTAATTTACGGTATAAGCCTACCACAGACTTAGACAGTTTATTGGCCAATACCTTATGGCAATGGAAAAATTAACATCTGTATTGATTTATGGGTTTGTTGTAGAACTATTTCTTTCACTGCGTTATGGCTTATCGTACCTAGCTTATTGTTGACTTTTTGCCCAAATTTTATCACGATTTTTAAGAAATGCTTAAAATAACCTTGTGTTCTGCATTGCATTGGAACGCATGCTTACAGCAATAAAAATCGGCATTGCACACAGGGTGGTTGTTTCAAACAGTAGATACCAAAGCTGCATGCTCTGAATATATCAAAAGCTGTGGTTTAGGCACTATAGTACGAGTGTAAACCTATTAACTGAGCAAGAAACGGCTTCGCCGTTTAAAAAAAAAAAACATTAGAGCTCGTATCCCCATACTCACAGCCGTGAAGGTGCACTAATAAAAACGGATTAGGTACTTGTAGAGTGTTGGAGCAGGCTGTTCGCCAATATTACGCCCAATCTTATGCTTTATACGTCATTGTATTAATTTTTCAGAGTCAAAAACAGCAACAACATCAGCCTCCTCAACCATCGCCGACGACACCTACGCCAACAAGGGTTTTAGAAACACCATCAGCAGAAGAACCCACAGATTTGGAGGAACTGGAACAGTTCGCTAAAACCTTCAAACAAAGAAGGATAAAGCTTGGTATGCAACATAACTTGATAAAAAATATAACCCAAATAATATAATGCGTAACATATTTGTTGGATGACTATTTATCCAACTATGAAAAAGTTGCAACATTCAGTTCTAGTAAATGTACGCCTTAAGTATCCTAGGACTGCGTCGAAACCCAATGTATGGCGTCATCCAATGGCAGCATGTTTACATGTCTTCTTATCTGCAGCTCCATTGCTCTTCAATCAGTTGAAATTGTTTTTTTCTTTTCTAAAAAGGACAACTTATTAGTCTACAAAGATAAGATTTTAAAACAAGAAATGTTTGATTAAAACTTGATGAAATTTTTTTTTGGGTAATGTAAAACTGCAATCATTGAGGAGATAGTAAAATTATTACGTTATTGGCGGCATGTACATTCAGATTTAGCTAAAGTTAACACTGTAGCATGAAGCCTGCAATATTCCGTGCAGACAACAAAATCATGGACAACAAACATGCTGTAGTATTCCGTGCCTGTCTTATGCTGAGGGAGTCTAGGTTTTCAGGCATTTAGCTAAAAATTGAAAGTCTGAACATTTTCCCAATGTTCTCATAATAATGCAGATTTCTGCGCACACCACTAAAAAACTTTCGTGTTGTTATTTACTTTCTCTTTTTCAGGGGTGTGCGATATCGAAATATTATCAAAGAGATTTTAGAATAGAAAATTTATTTCAAGAGCTTACATAATCTTAGATCTGTACCCTATATAATTTTAGTAGTATTTTCCCACATTTTAAATGAGTCTCTTACCTATTACAGCAACGTTTGTTCGAGTAGTTTATGTCAAATTAATCATAAAATCCCGCCAACCATGGCGATTTTACGTTAGCAGAATACGTTAGTTTATTGCGTTTTGTTTAAGGGTGTCAAGACTTTATTATCATTTAAGTTGCTTGATACTTTTCGTTTAACGTTTCGCAGCCCCTTTGACCATGTGCCGCCATCTTGTCTAGTCCATGCGTTCCATTAAAACTGCATCTTCGTCTTATATTCGTGTTCGAGTCCATAACTTCAGCCGAATTTTGACCGATTTGTAACTGAGAATACACTATTTGAATCGTTTTTTCTTGAAGTAGCCATTGGGGCTAATAAGAAGTCAACAACTCAAACATTTTCTGAATTATTTAACAAATATTTAATAATTAAAATTAATTTTTTTATCAGTATCTGCTAAACTATGCTTTGTATTAGTGGTACTGCCAGAATTTTAGGTCAAAGTGAATTTTAGGCCTATACCATCACGCCAATTTATTTTTCTTTAGTTTGTGGGCACGATACTGCAACTCGCCTTAAACTCCAACCGTTTTACAATCGGGGCGTACAGCACATCGTTTGTGTTACAAAACCACAAAAAAAAGTGCATATTAGGCCACGAAAAAAAAAATTAGTTGGTTGTCATACCCTGCCTGATGGTCAAATTTGCCCCCGATCATTGCTTTTTATTTGCTAGCGCAAGCAAAATTTATTACTGCACAAGGAAAAGCAATTCTAGCCCAACTTGGCATTCAGTTGTGCTTTATGTTAAGTTAACCACTTGCAGCTCCATAAAATTTCGATCAAAGTGATTTGGGCAGTAAAAGCAGACTTCAGTCACTCTTTAATAGCATCAAGATGCATACTCTGGAACGTAGCAGACGATATTTACTTACTTAAAAATGCCTGAGAATCAAATATATTTTTTTTCATGGCCTTAACCGGTTGAAAGTATCAGATGAAAATGGATTACGCTGAGCCAGTACCTTAGTATCGGCACAGATACGATACTAGGGTCAGTATTGGTGCAGCCCAAGAATTTCGATTGTCTGAACACCTTTTCTTTGAAAATATTTAGAAAATTACTGAGTTCTGTGCAAGGAATAAGAATTAAGTTGGATTTATTTTCGTTTCTTGGATCTTCAGGAAAATTACACATTTACCACCACAGGAGAACACACAATTGTTTGTCCAGTAAATTTTCGGTAATGTTCATAAGGGGCACTGCATTGTGTTTAAACCTGTTGATTGTCAAAGACTCAAGCATACCAACATGCCCGGTGTGTAGGAAGCTGAGGTTTCCCTTTTTGACAAACAGTGGGCAATCCAGATGTAACTATCGCATGATTAACATCTGTGGTGCACGAGTCGAGCGTGTTTGAAAGTGCCTTCTTTGGGACTGACGCTTTCGACGTGTGACGTCGACCTTTTAAAAAGTTTTGTTTGTGATTGTTTTGATGAAGGTGTTAGGTTTTCACTGAAAATTTAACGAACGAGCAGTTGTGTGTTCTCCTATGGTGATAAACGTGTAATTTTCTTACTTAAAGATGTCTCTTAAATACCATTGTTACCCCCGTGTGCCATTTTTTTCTGTGTCTTGGATTCATTTCGTTACAAAAATTTTTTCCCGTAGTTTTCAACTTTCAAGCAAAATTCCCAAAACTTAAAACTGACAAAATAAAAGGTTTATTGTTTTGTTTTGCATTGGATTATCTAAAGTATTCGAGTATCTATACACCATCTGTCCATATTAGTTCAAGTTTAATCAATGTTGCGCTGTACTGGAAAATTCCCAAAAAACAAACTTTTTCTTTTTGTGATCTTAACTGTTTTTTCCTTTAAATATTTCAGGCTTCACACAAGGTGACGTTGGCCTGGCTATGGGGAAGCTTTACGGTAACGACTTCAGTCAAACCACCATTTCCCGGTTTGAGGCTCTGAACCTGAGCTTCAAGAACATGTGCAAGCTGAAGCCGCTGCTGCAGAAGTGGCTGGAGGATGCGGACAACTCCATCAACAACCCCAACGCGCTCACCAATGCTCACACGACGCCCGAGTCGATCGGGCGGCGGCGGAAGAAGCGCACCAGCATCGAGACGAGTGTACGTGTCGCCCTCGAGCGGGCTTTTCTCCAAAATCCGAAGCCTACCTCGGAGGAGATCGCCATGCTGGCCGAGACGCTGCAAATGGAGAAAGAGGTGGTGCGCGTCTGGTTCTGCAACCGGCGCCAGAAGGAGAAGCGGATCAACCCGCCGTCGGCCGCCTTGGGCTCGCCGACACTTGCCTCTCCGCACGGAGTGGCGATCTCCATGGCGGCGGCCGCAGCCTCCCTCGGTGTCTCGCCCGTCCAGACCAACCTTCACCTCCCCACCACTCCCATCTCCATGGCAGTCAGTCCTGTGTCCATGGCGGTCAGCAGTCCTGTCTCGATGACGGTTAACAGTCCCGTCTCGATGGCGGTCAGTCCCCTCTCGATGTCGAGCAGTCCTCTCTCGCTAGTAACGACATCAGCATCGAGCGGGGCAGTCGCGCCCATGAGTAAAGTAGATTAACAATGCCACCTCTGCTGCCCAAAACACATCGTCATGAAGAGTAAGGGTCAGTCCATCAAACCTGGCAGAAATAAAAGTCTCCGTGCTGCATTTCCTTTTAAAAGGTTATTGCCTGCTGAGCTGCTGTGTCGTAGGGACATGAAACTTACAGAGTTCATTCAAGTCTTTTATTGACTTGATATCATTTGGTTTCAACTATGAAGTCTTTGTGATGCCTGGCATATTTCCCTATTGAAGACAGTGTCAAATCATCATCACACATTTCACCGCCCCGGTGGCTTCAACTTGTACTTTGTAAAGCAGTTTTCATCCCATCATCCGTTGTCCTCGCCAGCAATCAAGTGTGCCAGTTCTGAACTGTTTTAAGTGATTTTCCCGTACCACCAACACCCAATCATGAATGAAGGGAAGCCAGGTTCTCGTCTAAACTTCATTTTACAGTTTTTTTTATTTTACTTTTTATTTTTTTTTTCTACGTTCATTGTTATGTTTGTTGCAACTTAAGGGCTTCAAGAGTTGTTGTCCTTGATATCAAAATGTGGCAATTATTTTTCTTTTTTGTATCAACGAGCTAATCAAAGTGTGGGTATGACTAGTGGCTGGTCAAAAACTTGTCCAATAAAAGAGTGTGCCACTAGGAAAGAAAGAACTATTACGAAGCAACATTTGATAGTTGAACCAATTGTTTTGTTTTGGTTTCTGCTGTGTGGCGCTTCCAATTGAATATGCTAGGGTCGAAGATAGCTTACGTGTATGCTATCTATCGTACGTAAGTTGTGGTCGAAATTGCAACACATGATAGGATTAGTCCTTCCACCTTCATCAGCCTGGGAATCCATTTAGAGTGATCGTGGCATAGCTTATGCTAATAAGTTTGTGATAAACAAGTACTAGCTCAATAGAGAGGGAAAAAAAACCTTTAGAGGACAGCGTAAAGGTGTATGTATTATATTTTATATTCGTTGTCTTTTGAAGGAAGCCTTGCTGAAACTTGGCTATTTTTTTGTTGTTTGTTTATTAAGTTTTAAATTAATGAATTATTTTGTGATTTCGCTTTGTACATAATTTCTGACAGAGATGAAATCAAGTTACTTTGATTTTTTTTTTGCCCCACAGACAGATACACATGTGGAAAAAAGGGTTTGGGGTAATATGACAAAAGAGTTTGACAGTGAAATTTTATATAATAGCTAGAGTATTTTACTTGTAAGTCAGCCTAAAGCCTGAAAATCAAAGTTCCTTAAATTTTACTACTGCAACAGAGAAATAAAACATAAAAGAAGACTAAAGGTACCGTACCTCATTAAGGTTGTGCTTCTGGAAATGAATTTGTTCTTGAGCGGTAAAAGTGTTGAGTGGTCTCGATCAGAACTTGCAACGCTGCTTTGCTGCCGAATTGGAACCTAGTGTTTTCAGTCCGTCGTGCAACAGCGTGTACAGATGAGTAGGATTCTCTCCTGCAATACAGGAGCGAGAAGTGCCCCACTAACGGCCCGAGAATGCTCCTAGCATGAGATAATATGCCGCAAGGCAGTGAAGAAGGTTCCGTTCAGTGTGAAGAGTTACGTCCAAGGAGGGAAATCGAAAGAAGAGCCAAGGACTCGAGTATGCTGGTGTCATCGTGTCATGACTGCTTCTGCGCCTTCGTTGTAAAGCTTAAACTGAGGTTTGTTTGTTTCAATGAGGTGTGCGAGTTCTTATGTGCAGAAAAAAATGTAAAAGATTTGAAAAAAAAAATGTCTGGTTTGGCTCAGGATTTAGCCCATGGCATAAAACCCATGAAATCAGGTGTCAGCTAAAACATGGTTGACAGTTTCTCCTTCTCAGGGTGTGCATGCCGGTGTTTCTGTGGGTGATAATATAATTATAAATATATTATGTATAAACTGGGGTTGAGAGTATATGCATTGTTAGAGAAACTGTTAGTGGGCCAATGCCTGGACATAACCTCAAGGGAAATGAAACTAAAAGTCTAGCAAAAGAGTGAGCGACTCTTTGAAGCCACTGAAATACCTCATTCGTAGCATTGTAGTTGGGTCAACTATTATAGTTCATTAGGGAGTAATAATTATCTAAATATGATATTGCTATAAATGTAGTTTAAATGAACCAGTGTCGCGTTGTCTGTTTGCATATCAAGTTGGAGCATCTTGGTCGCATACGTCAGTCACTAAGTAGCCAATAATCATTCATCTCTTGCGCCCTCTTGTGTGTAAACCTGTAAATAACTGACTTTTCGCTCATTTTGTATCAGGAGTGCCCCCTACACCTCTCCCCCGTCCCCCTCACTAAATACGGTTCCATTCGCTGTACGGCCTTTGTTGCTTTCTGGCTTGATAACCAACACTGCCTGCTGCCATGTCTATTTATATGCTGTGTTACAGTACTGGCAAACACAAAGTCAAAAGAAAATACCTTTGTGATTCCCAGTACACTATGTCATGATCTCGGTGGAAACTCCCACTGCTGTGTTTCTTCTTGTTCCGCTGTGTTGCGCTTGTTTTGCTTGCATTGTTGCTTGATTGCCATGTTTCATTTTGCCAGACGTGCATTTTTTGACATTTTATGCGATATACTGCTTTTATATCTCCTTTGTTAGCCTAAATCGGACAAATAAATCAGCATCATGTCTTGTGCCGGCTCTGCTGCGTGAACCTTCTAGTCTCCAGGGAAGAACAGATGACTCTTCCAATGTCCTCCATGTTCCATTTAAGCTATCTACCTCACCTCCGATCATCGGTACTGGAGGAATAAAATATAGTAATGTGCTGGCTGGGAGGTGCCTGTCAATGTTGTAAACAATGGAGCTAAAATGTCAGAAAATGCACTTGGCGTACTTCTTTTCATTTTATCTAACTCTCAACAATTTTTCTCATGTTTAACTTGGTTTTCCAGTAACAATACGCAGTATAACCTTGGTAATCCGAACTCTCATTATCCAAACACCCTGATTACCCAAACTCCCATTCTCCAAATTATGTGCTTATCCAAACTATTCGATTATCTGAAAACCCAGTTCCAATGAGTTTGGATAATCAAGGTTCTGCTGTATAACACAATCTCATCCTTATTGTCTGTAAATATAACTAAAAGTACAAACTCGCAAGTACTACGCATCAGTTTTTCATTTACAGTATACTTTCCAACACAAATCTTAAAACTCCGTTGTGGAAAGCAACCGGTGAAAAATAATAAGCCTAGCTATAACTGCAATACCATATGACTGTGCAGTAAGCAGTTGTGTTCAAAGAAGATTCGGCATATTTTGTTCAATTCGTTTTCTTATAATAATGGTTAGATCATTTTCTGTTTTCATCTTCAGCTAATTTTATACCGTGTACAGTCAGTCTTCTTACCAATAGTTTATTGTGTTTAATTCTAAGTGTATTGAGTTAATGACAGCATGAAATGTTCTCTAGAACATGGGCCCATTGAAAGCACCAAAATTACATGCACATGAAGCTATAAACAGTGGTAGAATAGAGTAGTGCATTTCATGCAATGTGCGTGTCACCCACACACTGTTATTTTTTACACTTTGATCGTCTCCCTATTGTTTCTTTTATAAATGCCCGGTACTCTATTTAAAACTGCCAAACATTCAGCGGCGTAGCTACGCTAGGTGGGGGTCGGTGGCAAATTAGCCCTTGGGGCCTAAATTTTAAGTCCATACTTTTTTCTAATTTATTTTTTTATTTTTGTTATAGTGAAAATAGGAACTACTTTTTCGTACTCCAGTCAAGTGGTCCCCATTTTAATTTTTTTTCAAAATAAAACTTTGAAAAAGTTTGGACTTAGATAAATTTTTGAGATATAATTTTTTTATGGGCCACCATATTTTTCTAATGATAGGGGAATGGACTGACAGGGAGGCTCGAAATTAATTTTAAAAATACAGTTTATATCAAATTAAATACTAATGTACTACAAAGTAGCCTTTTTTTTAAATCTAAATAATTTTTTCCGGGGGGCCCCTTCAGATTGGGGGCCAGTGGCATTCTGCCGCCCTTGCCACCCTGTAGCTACGCCACTGCAAACATTGAGTTTACTTTAATTCACTAAATGTTTTTCGTGTGGTCAGTAACGGAAGGACACAATACAAATCACCATCATCTACTTACAATAAATTGCAGTACAAATAATTCTAAGTAATAGCCCAGTTTAAGATCATTATGTATGAATTCAGTGTATAGGTTTTGAGAGAACGGATTTAAATTTGTAAGGCTGTAGTAGTCAACAAAACTGATTCCCAGTGAGTGTAGCGGGAACTTTACCGCTTCCCATCAGTTTGGAAAAAAATGTATTTAACTGGGGTACAGTCATGATGGTAATGAAGATAATATTTTCAGCAAACTAGTGGCGTTCAGTCTTCTCTTAGGAACTTCTTCAGGAGAATTAAAATGTGAAGACGTAATGATTGATAAGGATGAAGTGACTATACAGCACTTCGTGCAGTCACTTCGCCCGTTTTAGTCTTCATATCTTCAAATTTTAATACCTCATGAAGAAGTGTTAAAAACATTGTTAAAAAACATTCAGAGAAAAACAAAATATTGAGGAACGTTACCCTTTTCCTTTAGTTGAATGAGGGTAGTGGAAGGGGTAGCATGGAATCAGTTATATACAAAACGTGTATTAACTTCATCAACCATTAAACTTCTGTGCAAGCTTCTCGTATTGTCGCAATATAAATTTAACTTGAAATTGTTGGTTATCTTCTGCTAGCTTTCATTTCTTGACAAATCGCATTCCCAATACTACCAGAAATTGTACTGTGTTTCCTTGGCCAGAAGGAGAGCAACTCCAATGTTAAATCATTGGGTCGACTCACGTTCGAACGTGTGTACATCTTGCATGTTGAAAACAATGACACTTAATTACATTCTTACACAAATCTGCACTATTCTGGAAGCTGTATCTGTTAGCTCATTACAACTTGATTCGGAGATCAATTGTTACTATCTTTATTGGGTTAGTAAGATTGTTTTATGTAATAGTCATGGGTTTCGTGTGGGCTTACTGAAAAATCAATACTGCCTTACAATTAAATGGATTTATCACAGGAAATGTTGCACGAAATAATTACCAACAATCTCTTTAAGAAAATAAGCAAAGCAAATCGACTTATTCTGGTAAAATGCAGTATTATTTTCGTATACTGTAAAAAAAAACTACAAACCAACCAATAGTATCCTACATTTGAATTAAATAAGTAAATACAGAATGTAAACATATTTCTTTTGCCATACCAAGCTCATTTTGGCTTTTTGTTCTGTTCTGTGGAGCAAGACACGCCATCGGAGTAGTTGCAGTTAGAAAACGATTTTAGATTCCAGTTTAATTATCCATTTGTTATACGCAAGGTGCTGAGTACTACCCAGGACAAGAATAGTTTGACTTGCTCTTTTTCTTTTCGGTAGGCGTAGCAACTGCAAACGGTTAAAGTCAAATACAGTTTGCTTGCACTACCTGTGCTTTCTTCCTGATTAAACTTGCACCCAAACACTACATTGTGAGCTAAGCTTTGCTGCGCCGTAGTTTCAGAAATAGTTTTTTTTTTTTTTTGGTTGCTGCAATGGGCCATGACACATTTCAACACGATTTGTTTATTAATTAGACCGGAAACAAACGGGGATTACGTGGTTCTCTGGCACAAATTGAGAGGAAATGTATGTAGTTTTACCCGGCTGTACTCTTTGGTGTATGTTTAGTCCCGCCAAAGCCGTTCAGCGTCTCTGTGCAATGCATAATATAACGAAACCCTTTATCATCCTGTAGATCCTAACCGAGTGAAACACTGGGGGGCATGCAATGGACGATTCAAATCAAAACTTGTCGTAAACTTTTTTTTTGTTTGCTATACCTCCACTTTAAAAAGAAGATGTTTGTAGTAAAACGTTTTCTTCTCTATCCCTTCCTGTTCTGATGTTCCTATCTGGAGGTGAATATAATAAATGAGCCAAGAAAAAAAATTATAATAATATTTTTTATGACGTAGAAATCGTAGGATGTGTAGTGCGTTCGCCTGCAATTTGTTGGTGCTTTGGCCAACATCAAAATCAGGCTTCCTCAGTAAATGAAGGCCTCCGTTTCCAGTGACATTTTGTAATATTAACCAACTCCACAACGTCGTACCATCCACGATGGTTGCGTAGTGCCAGTGCCTTCATTTTCAAGGAAGCCTTAGATCAGATCAAAATTGTCTCATAATAATAATAATAATAATAATACAATATATTCCTTAGTTATTCCGTCATTGTACAGTACATGTCGGTGTACAAATCGGTATACCTGCAGTCAAACATACTCAATAGTAATTTGGTGTCCTTTTTTCCTCTGACGTAAACATTTACGCCTCTTCGTCAGTCAGTACATACATAAATAATCTTGTCGGGGTTGAGCGTAATATGTACATCTTGTTATACTGTATAGATGCGCTTTTTATACCGAGTAATGTTTCCTGGTAGTAAAACTTGTTGTATTGTGAAGTTTAACTAAAAAAAAAATCATAAAGAAGCGAGGCGGAGTTAAAGAACAACTCGTACGCTTAGTACCGGCGGATCCAGAGCGTACTTACTTTTTTTTTCAACCGGTAAAAAAAACAACTTCCTGTAGATAATAATTTCAAATCCTTTTGAGGATATATTCGACTGTAGAGCAATGATACAAGTGATTTAGGTAAAAGGCAATTAGCTTAATTCAAATCATTTACTTGTTAGGATGTTTAAAAAAAAAACGAGTTGTATGCAGTCGCTATGTCGAAATTAATCGGAAGTTCTGGGCCCAAATGGCTATCGTAGATTTGTACGCCATTAACAGTACCATGCAGATGTGCAGACTTAATGGAAGGCAACACTTTTAAAACCAGTAACAAAGATAAGAAACAGCATTTTTTTCCCACTAGTTAGCATACCAAGCTTTTGTGCAATTCCTTTTTCAAACAAATGACGTTTTGCAGTTTTTGTGGTAGAGGACACAATTCATCACCAAATAACCCATATTAGTGTAAAAGTTTGTTGTATCACCCTAGCTGTTAAGAAATACCACATCTACCATCATCCTAAGCTCTTGTTAACTATTCGCTGTGCTTTTTAGTTCATTCATGTATTCATTGTTCTCGTTGTGCTAATCCTTATAGTAATTGTCTTTGCTCTATTAATATTTGTTGCTTTGCCGTTTATCCGCCAAAGGCTGAATTTTTCATTACGCGTTGGGTTAGTGGACGAATGGTTGTCATTTAAATGGTGTACTGCAGTGTTTAACACAAATTTCGTGTGTGAGTGTGTGTTGATGGTGGTCCACACGGGTATAGACTACGTCTGACACGGACCTGAACATAACACACCATCATGTACGTAAGTTCAGTGAACTTAGTGACGACTTGCTCCCTTGATTTTGGTTTCATTAAGTAGATCTATTGATGACTAACACTTTGTAACAAACAGTAAGATACTTTATTAAAAAAAAAAGTTGTGTTTGTGCTGCGAAATAAACTGCTATTACTGTGACGACAATAATAAAAAGTAAAACACTGCTCGGTAGGAGAAAAAATAATGCAATTTAGAATTAGTGAACAAACATGAAAATTGCTTCTAAATTAGAATTATTTTTTAACATAAAAATTAGAGCACTCAAAAGATCAATGTTGCGCTCCAACGATGCGTTCATACTTTATTTTAAAATGTTATTAGGGCCATTAAAAAAGAATAGTTGGTTCTCAGGCCCTCCCACACCGATTTCTTGATGGGAAATAAAAAGAAACGATGCGGCAAAAATAGCAGTTGCAGATCTAACACGGTGCTTAGTGAAAGGTTAAAACATAAAATTACCATTCTCGTCGTTGAATAATTTTATGGACACGTGTTAAGCAGAATTACGAGGCAGTGTTCTTTATTTTACCCAAAATAAAAAAATTATTCTCCAAATTGAACGGAAAAATAGGGCTGAAAAATTAAAAATAAAATTTGCCCGCCCGCACGGATTTCATGAAAAAAATGCCCGAGAACCAACTTCTTTTTTTTTAAGTGGCCTAATTTAATTATAGTAAGTTCAGTAGGGTTTAAAAAGATTTAAAGATTTGTCTTTGTCTTTAATTGGTCCATTTGAACCGCGTTTAAATTTACGTAGCACTTCGACCGATTTCCCGTACCTCTCGTAATGCTACGAAAAGTGCGTCTGGGGTCACCAGCGCGATTGTGTCACATTTGGTCAATTTTTCGTCCAGTAACAGTGTTTTAAATTTCATTTAAATTACTGTAGATAAAACAGTTTTGTTGAACGTGTATAATATTTTGTCGTATATATTCATTATTCACTTTCACCTTACAGTTTCTTGGGGTAGAGTCTTGCTTAGTTTATGTTAATTATGATTATTATAATCATATTTCATGGGGTTTTACCTCTCAGGCGGGTTATTTTGTTTATTATCTAAGAGTATAAAAGTGGCAAAGCTATGGTGTAATAAAAATTAGCGTATGGTTAATAAAGAATGATTTTTTTTTTTAATGAGTGCTACTATAGCAGATGAGTGTACGGCAGTAACATATTATTTTAAATGTGACGTTGGCGTGGAAAGTGAGCGACATTAGCGATACAGTTGGTTTCGTTCCCTGCAGGGGAGCCACTTGCGGAGTAGGTTACGTCATTATAGTGGGTCTACCTCAGGGAACTGCCGCGCCACTCATCCCCTATGGTAGCAACGACTAACTCAAGATATTTTTTGTGTGTACAAACACAGTCGTTTTTTTTTTTTGCTTTAGAGACAGACAAATCCCAGTTATTTGCAGCCACGGTGGCTCACACTAATTAAGTGTGGCGATGTTTGTTGGCTTGTGAAAGGCAATACTGTACTGCTGGTTGGTTAGTTCTCGTGGTTGTTATTAGTATTATTGTCTGGTGCCAATGAATTTACATTTACGCGACATTCCCTCAAAACTTGTCGTCGGCCTATGTGTAATTATTTAGTCTTTGTTATGTGTTAAAAGATCCTCCGACTTAGGCATACCTGAAGGCTTAATGCATTCATCTTGAATTTTTGAAACTTCTGCATTATATTTACAGATGTACCAATCCGTACTGAGTGGTGCTGTTTAGATGGTTAGAAAATTGGGGTTGGTATCATCGGTGACTTCAACATTAGATAACTGTCGAGAACTTCTGCATGTGAAATTAAGCAGTGCATAAATGAGTTGAGCACTTGCCACCTAAATAATGACAGTATTTGTTCCTACATATCACTTATTCGTGCAAAAGTTTCCCCATATAATTTTTGTTCGTTCTGCAGTTCTGTTGGCCATATTCAGTTCAAGATGCTTGATTTTGTCTTCACGGTATGCCGAAATCGAAAGTTTTATCAGTGCAATGTCTTAAACTGTGCAGGTAGCTAATATCGTATTCTTTTGTCACGCATATGGTGGAACTGATTCAGAATACGCACCATGCAGCTTGGCAAAACACAAAGTTTATTAGATGTATTTCCATGAAATCACTAAATTCTTCAAGAAGAATGATTGATTTATTTGGTTGATTCTTTACTTGTATATCGTAATTTCAAGAGAAAAATTACTGTTATTGGTGAAATTTTGTATATCCACGTTCATAACCACTGCAGTTTTCAGAAACTAAGCATATACCATGTTTTGAATGTTTTCTTGCAGAACTTTGAACGTGATTTAGATCATAGTTCATTTCTTCTGGTTTGAACTTTGAATGGATTAATTAATCAAGTTCCTGTGCATTATTATATTTTATGTATATCTGCTTAGTATTTCCTAGGAGGCTCGTGATGGAATTTGAGAAATTATCTAATTTAATAACAGCACAGATTTGTAGATCTCTGATTAAAAAAAAAAATACAACTCCAGTGCTGATGGGAGAAAAGTCGGAGATTGGGTGATGTCCGACCTACCTATAGTTCCTTGACGATTAAGACGCCAAAGAGAAGCCAAAAAATGTACATGTGCTGTTAACTAAAGACGTCCTTAGGCACTGGAAATCGTCAGGAATTATAACCAAGTGAAGTGTTTATTTTTTTGTTCATTTTTAAGACAAAACTAAACTTAGAGTTACCTAAGAAACAGTTTTACATGTGCTGCTTGATTAAATTTTTGTCTTTCTGCTGATTTTGTTTGCCATTTCAAGAAGTGCATGATCGGTCCCATTTATGATTACGTTTCATCTGATCACTGTTACTAGTTTCATACAGTATTTCTTTTATCATCCATGATGATAAACCCACATTTTTTGTACCCTGTTGTTGGTTGCCTAGCATGTGAAAATAATTGTTTCATGTATCTCTATGTTAAGTAACCATTTCTGTACAGAACAAGACACAAAACATACACACAAGCATATACATACACCCTTACAGTATTTAAGAATCATCAAGCATTATTATTTTCATTCATTTGATACTGTGCATTTGCTTTCCATACATACTTAAGTATAGTTTCATCATTTAGCTTATCTTGGTATATCATACACAAACGGTTAAGTGTAACAACACAATCATGCGAACTGTTTTTGATTTCATAATACCACTTACTAATTTAATACCATACATATGCTTTTTGACCGCCAATGTACCGTGTATCGTAAGTTATTTGTGTTTTGCGACGGCCACACATTGTAACTTTAATCGCGTTTTGTTGGTATCTTTTTTTTTTTACAACAACAATAGTTAATAATATTAATACTGCTTCATGGTTTAAAAAGCTGACAAGTCTTCCGCAGAGCAGCCCCAATAGTTATTGTGGTTAGTTTAAAACCTTTGCAACATCTTAGTGTAACCTTGCAAGGATAAAACACAAACTCGAAAATCAGAGAATGCAAGTGTTTAGTTATTTTTACAAACAGACGTCATTTTTACTGCTATCAAAATTGTGCGTAGTACCAAACAGTGTATAAAGGGTGACATTGAAGCCCTTTTAGGTCAACCGTCCTTGTTTAATTTGACAAGGATTGAAATTGTTCGAACCTTTAAGCACATTTTTGGCTTCTTTTGTGCTGTCTTTCCAACCATTCTTTGCGTGAGAACTGTTTTTTCCTATCTCCTTCAGTAGTTGTGTGTAGACAGAAAAAAAAGCAATTCACGCACAGCGTACTGGCATTCTTTGGCTTTCGTAATCCGCTAACTGCACAATGCCTACAGTAAGCTTCAAAATGTACATCTGCAAAAATCAGAATTGTAATTACGCAGTGTCGTTTGTGTAAAAGTATAATTGTCCATGTTCAATGAAAATGTTTTAGTTTGTAACTTATTCAGGATTTTTTAGTTTACGAAATGCCAACAGATAGATGGTTATTGCAGTAGTTTGTTGTCAACAGCAAGATGTACATCTGGGCATGGTAATGTTGCAAAAGGCATACAAACACTAGGCAATAAAAATATACAGTCTATTTTTCCCACTAAATCCAAAGGTATGTTGTGTGGTTACTTGCGCACAGTCTATGTAAACATCATTGCTGGAGAATACTAGTGAAAAACGTTGTGATGGAATAAAATGGGGAAATTGTTTTGAAAACCGTGAAAAATGTTTCTTGGTAGTCATTTCCAAGCATATCAACCTTTAAAATTTCATTACATGAAGATCAGCAAACACTATTTATTGGAAGGATAAACAGAGAACTTAACTAGGCAAAGCAGGAGCTAATAAATGTATATACAAGTCCGTGGGAAGTGGGAGTTTCCACGTTGTAACTGTTGCTTCATATTCCATCTCTCGTCACAAGGTCATCTGGGAGAGAAGCTGTCTGTTTCGTTTCTCAGATACAGGCCAGTTGATTCAACACCGCTAGAATCCTATTTTGCCACAGCAGCACTAAAAGACATCAGTTTCCTGCACACGCATGAACTTGCGTTGGGAGGCGAAACACACGATTTCTGCCTCAGTCGTCCTTGGCTTGCAGTAGCCATCTGCTTCGTCTTTTAACGCTCATGGAACGCTGTTGCAAGTGGTGGTGCCGAATGCCGGGATTAATCGATACCGGAGTGGTATTTTTCCGCCTCTACGTATTAAGTTAAAACTGATTTAATGCACAGTGGTGGCGTCACACTAACACATCCCCATGCTAAAAATGTAGTCGTTATATACGGTTAATGTGAAAACCCATACACGTCACAGTGGGTTAATTTTGATAACCCACACTTTTTTGATAATCTACCACTTTTTACGGGGGTGTACGCAACCACCGTGTGAGCACCCAACTTTGCAAAATTACCGTACACAACACAAATTCAACCAGCACACCTCATTGCAACCAGCATAAACAGGCACATTTACAACCTGCAACATTTGCAACCTGTACTGTTTTAGGCTCTCACCCACGGAGGAATGGCCCAACACGGCAACCTTTCGTTCCGACGGTACGAAAACTAGGCCACTGACACTTTTAAATACACATAAAAACCTACGCAACTCAAGCAAATAGCGCATATACACTCATCTTATTTAAACTATTAAAGTAGAAAAAATACAGTTTTACCTTAAAACACAAACATCAATATTATGGAATGTCTCTCCCCTTCGGTCGGCCTTCATACACAGGAAGCTTCCAACCCGGAACTTCCATTCGGGAATTTACATAAGTCGCATGTAAAAAGTCTTAAATTTATTATGATTCAAAAATAAAATTTACAAACAAATTTACTAGCTAGACGTCACACCTTAGCATTAAAATACATATCCGTGAATCATAGGCAATTTAACGGCTATAATTGCTTTTGAGCTCGAAACTAATATCTCGGGGCTGAAGGGAAAAACTCGCACGCTCGTGTTTCCCTCCACCCCCTCGATATTGGACTAACCGTTTCTTGCTCGCGAGCAATTGTAGCCGTTAAATCGCCTATTATTAACGGATATCTATTACTTAGTGTATCTTTAACGTGTTATCTGAGAAAATAGTTGCGATAAGTCGTACCAAATTATGACCGGATGGGGCCGCGACCACGAACGACAGATGGAACCTGCGTTGATATTATTATTATGGACAATCCCTTTCACATTGCTCCTGGAAAAAGTGAGCCCTCACTCGCACCCTCCGTCCCCGAATTCCTCAAGAAGCGTGTTCTAAAGCCCGCATTCCAAACGCTTACTCAATCTCAAACTTGACTAGAAATGACATCGTAACTCTTTAATGGTACTCATCAGATTTTTTTTTCCAAACGTACCTTACGAGGCAACATACATACACAGCTACCCAGGTGGTGAATGGGATTAAATAGTTATGACGTCATTTTAAGTCAAGAGTTCAAACTTGAGTACGCGTTTGGAACACTGGCCTAAATCATTAACCAGTTCATAAATACCAAATTTGGGTCAGAGGTTTCCCTTTAATTGAAATTTGAATAGAACCTTGCTTAAAGAAAATGTAGTGTGGAATATTATCTAACGAGTTCTCTTTTCAATCTGATGAATTATTTAGAAAAAAACACGCCAAAAACCATTTTTGCATTTTTTTTTATATCACATGTGTACCATACTCGATCACTTGGCTGGTGGCCGATCACTCTTGCCAATGGGGTTCACTTGCCCATATTGTTTGGGGCCCTGTTCATGCAAAAGAGACTTGGTACTTAAACAATAAAGTCTCATTTAAAAATATTTGACCATATATTTTTACTTCTGCATAAAGTGAAGAGCATCACAGAACTGAATTAAAGAGTGTTTACATGTACGAGAACTTTCATGTTTGATATCAAATAAACTTCATATCCAACAATGGGACTTATTGTCCTTTTGTGGGAGTGCAACTTGCAAGTATCTAAACAAGGAACAAGGAAGTGTTTGTTCATGGTGCTGTGTAAGGTGGAGTTCACTTTGCAGATGTCAAATTAATAAAATGTTGCTGTACACCTTGCCGATAGCTAACGAAAGGTGTGGATTTGACCCTTCATGGTACTATATCATATGGAGTGCACCTTGCAAATATGCTAAAGGCAATGAACAAATCTCTCGTTTAACAGGACTGTCTGCGCCTAAAAAATTCCGCTGCGGGACGTCGTTTTTATCCACTTCGTGAAAATTTTGCTGCATGCGATCAAATCAGGCCCGACGGAAGCAAATAATTAGTGGAACGGCTGTTGTGAGGCTTTAATACCTGGGGGGGGGGGACTCCAAAGAGCAATACCTAAACTAAACATTATTTGTTTACGTTTTATTATTATTTACTTAAACATGTTGCACCTTACAGCTTGCTATCTCATCATTTTCTGTCTTCAAATAAAAGCTTCCCAAAACTTGCTGACCTATGTTCAGCCTGCTGGACAAATATTTTCTGCCACCCGTATCTGTTGTTTCCTTGTGCACGTGTACTACCATCTGATGGCTTACAAGTAAAGTAAGAATAAAAAAGCTACTGCCCAAATTTGTGAAAGTCGCCACTGTCCTTTGAATGTGGACGCGCCAATTTTTGCCAGCGCCGCCGCCGAAGAATTGTTTTACTAGCGCACAACTCTTGTTTCAGCAACATATAAATATCGGCTAGCACTCCCCGAAGTGGGCACGGTTCAACACAGTCCACTCACTACTTACGGGAAAAAGGTTGATTTGTCAGGCAAGGCAGCTTAACAACCCCGATAAACGGGAAAAAGGTTGATTTGTCAGGCAAGGCAGCTTAACAACCCCGATAAACGGGAAAAAGGTTGATTTGTCAGGCAAGGCAGCTTAACAACCCCGATAGTGCGTGAGCAACTTGTTATTCACTTTGCACAATGGGATGACAAGGGTCGGACCGGAACGAATGATTATGAATGATCAGCATGCGTTTATGCAGGTGTTTTTTTTTTTTTTTTTAATTATGGGCCTAAAACTGGTACTGTGGCCGTACCAGCCGTACCGCTTCCGACGGCCCTGCATGCAATAATTGCTTGCATTGCTTCGTGTCATCGTGTCATTGTCAGTAATCAGCTAAAACCTGTTCATTACATACAGAGTACAATTAATTACCCTATACTACTAATATATTAAGAATACACAATAATTACTTCCATGTTCATTGGCTGCTTTCGGGTCTTGCTGTGTGGGGGAAATTTTGATTTGGTCTTTGTGGTTGAATCCTGGCTTCACCAGGATATCACTGACTCGATGGTAGCCGATTTGGATTTGTTCAGGGTTGTGAGACGTGATCAGGGACGCGCGGGGGGGGGGGGATAATGATTTTTCACTGCGGTGAAATCCCAGCAGTGTTGATTGACGTGTGCTTGGTGTCTGAAGGAATGGTTATTACCATTCCTCATTTTAAACTTACTTTTATCCTTTGTTACCAGCCAGACAGCCGAAATGATGATTATGTCACAGATATTTGTCAGTTTATTTCTTGCTCAGAAAACTTGAACCATTCGAATATCCTTCTTGGCGATTTTAATCTTTCTTCAGTGGACTGGGAGCGGGACTGTGCCAACGACCCTCATCATCGTCTTTTCCTTCAACTTCTTGTGCCCCTTGGTCTTAACCAATTGGTGGACAGGCCAACATGTGGTAATAACATTCAAGACCTCATCCCTACGTTGGTCCTCATTTTGGAAACAGTGACCATTGTTTGGTGTTTTTTAAGGTAAATGTGACATTCACAGGCCCCAGGACTTTTCAAAGGGAAACGATTTCGGCCCTGAGCGTAAAACTGATTTTTTTAAACTTTAGGCTTCATTGAGGGGTCTTTACTGGGATGGTTTAATTTTCTCATTCCATCCAACAATTGAAAAGGCTTGGGCCTGTTTCGAAAGTATTCTGAATAGCCACATAAATCTATGCCGTAAAGCTACGAGGTATCGCTCCACGAAACCTCGAAGAGTCCTTCCTTCTATTATCGCTAAAGTGAAACGTCGCAAACTTTTGCTGTGGAAACGGCATAAGGCCAGTCCGGATCAAAACACATTACTTGAATACAACACCCAGAGGAGGCTTTACGCAAATTTTTGTTGAAATGTGGAACAAACTTAAGGAAGAGACGTCTATTCGTGGTGGAACGCAGGCAGCTGTTTTCAAGTTTTACCGTCAAAAAACAAATACGGCGCGCTCACTACCGCCTTTAAAGATCGATAACAGTTTTGTGACTGAACACCTCGCGAAGGCAGAAGTTTTTTGTAAAACTTTTTCCTCAAACATCATTGAGGACGATGGAAGTACTTCTTTGCCCATACCCCAGAACACTAACCATATTGAAAATTGTCCATGTTGTTTACTTTATCATTTGAATACGGAAAACTTCCCTCTTGTTGGAGCGGAGCAATTGTGGTCCCGGTCTTTAAGAAGGGTTCCCCATCCGACCCACTAAACTATCGACTTACTTTCTTGACATGCGTTGCCTGTAGGGTAATGGAGTCCATCATTCGAGACACACTCTTCAGTTATTTGAAGAAATTTGCCATTATTCGACAGGACCAGTTTGGGTTTCTTCCCGGTAGGTCTACTACACATCAGCTACTGACAGTCCTTGATCGTTGGACCAGTGCACTGGATGCAGGGGCACCTTGCGACAATATTTATTTTGATATCAAAAAGGCCTTTGAGTCGGTTATTCACCGCAAGTTTCTATTAAAGCTGAGTGGGTGTGGTATCACCGGGCCACTGTGGACCTGGCATGCTGCCTTCTTAAATAACCGTTACCAAAAGGTAATAGTAGAAAAATCACTTTCTACTGCAGCACTGGTCCCTTGTGGGGTTCTGCAGGGGTCAGTGCTTGGACCCGTTCTATTAAATTTGTGATCTATACAAATGACCTCTATTTTGATAAGTCGTGTCGTTTTGGTTTCAAGTTTGCTGATGATGTAAAGATTGGTGTAGAAAACATTTCTTCTTCACAGTCCATTGAACTGGAAGTGGAAATTGCAGAGGTCGTCGTGTTGGCAGTTGCCACTATCCATCCAGAAGTGTCAATCCTTCCATGTGGGCACACAAAATTTAAATTTAAACTATTTCTTGGCTTCTGGAGCCCCACCTTCTGTTTCGAAGATTAGAGACCTTGGCATGCGGTTTTCACAGGATTTAAAATCATCCTTGCAATGCCGTAAGGTTAGTGCGTTGGCATTCCGGCATCTGGCAGTTGTGAATAGGTGTTTTACGTCAGGAAATTCTGCGACCAAATGTTGGGCCTTTCGAATTTGTGTGCGCCCCTTATTGGAGTGTGCGATTTCAGTTTGGCCCCCTTATTTGGCGGCGGCCACTTACGGTCCGGCACTTCCTTGTTGATTGTTGCCATCTTGATGGTTTTCGTCGTCGTTTCCATCTTCCGCATGACATTGTGCGTCAATTGGGCGATAAGTCTGTCCTCCTGTCCGGTGTTTTTCAATTTTTGCAGGAGGTACAGATGTATGACAAGATTTAGATTAGGGGTTTGAATAATATCTCTGTAATGTGTGGTGCAGTGGCAACCCGGACCACTGCACTGTGACTGAGGTTGGCGCTAATGACCAAGCTGTCGACGCGCCATTAAGCCTCATCTCCCCCCCCCCTTATTTGGCTGGGGACACTGATCTTATTGAATTGGTCCAACGTAAATTTACTCGGAGTTTGCCGTGTCTCCGTGGGGCAAACCATCTCGTGCGTCTTTCCAGAGTGGGTTTAGAATTGCTCGAGTTGTGCAGACTTCGTTTTAATTTAATTTTGACGTACAAAATACTACATGGGTAATCGACGGTGATTTACCATTTTTCGAACTGGCACCACACGTTTATTGTTCTCGGGGCCATGCTTGGAGACTAGCAATTCAGGGATCACGTCATGATTGTCGAAAATATTTCTTTGCTGTGAGAGTTGTTCCAGTTTGGAATGCCCTTAGTTCCGAGCAGGCTCGGACTGGCCGTAGTGTCATTGTGCCACTGGCACAAGCGCCCTTTGATTTGGCGCCCCTTTGATAATATTTTCTTTTCTTAAGAAAGATTATTGCTGTATTGTGGGTTGACTTCCTGGACGTGATATTCCTTTCAGTCACAAAGCCCTCCACTCAATCTACCCTTCCTTTCCCCTTTGCGTTTTCACCGTCTTAACCCCAACTTCCTTGAAGAGTCACGCTCCATAATATGCTCGCCCCAAGGTTGGTTGAGACAGAAGCATCCTGAAAAAAGAAATCATATGACCGCGCCCCCTGTTTGATCATAGTTATCAGACAAGAAGCACCCTTCGTTTAGTTAGAATGGCTCCCGTATATCCGGGACCAAAAAGAAGAAAAGTGGTGCCGAAAATAAACGGCAAAAAAGGTTTGCAGAATTGATAAATGCGGAGAAGCTCGGCTTCAAAAAAAACTCCTCTTCGATTTTACACCAGCTGAGGCCATGACCAGGAACGCAACTGGAACAGGTGACCGGCAAGGTAAGTAAACTTCAATTTTTGTCAAATGTTAAGTTTTAACTCGATTCGAAACAAGCTGAGGAGCCGGCTGCACAAATGCGTGGCTTTTATTTTTTTTAACACGAACGTGACAATAATGCAGTTAAGTTAGTTTTTAGTGGTGGCAACTGGAAATTGACAGTTTTTAAAAAAAACCGGTTACTGGTAGTAACCGTTTTTTATTACTGTTGGTTACACGAAAACCAATAATTTGTTAATCATTTTTCGAGCTCGTCCTATTTTTAAAACCGATAATGTTACCACTTGAAAAGGGTGAAAAAAAAAAAGAATTATTGTACGTTTCTTGCTTAATAGAATAAAAAAAAAGCGACATAAAGGCATGCAGGTCTACTACACTATAAACTGACAGTTTTTAATTACGTTCTGCCAAAAAAAGAAGAAAATTACTTGGTACAGAAGGGAGACAGATCTTATGCAGTTGCAGTACATTCAGAAGATACAAAACGTACTCTAGATGTCGAACACACCGAAATTATATACTGTGAGCCCATAGGAAAGATTAGGCTGGGCCTAGAGTCTTATACGATTGCAGCAAATAGCACAAGGGCCATTAACAAAATAAAAAAATTCCCGGTTATGACGAACTGGCTGAATCTAAGAAACAATTTGAAAATAAACAATATATAAAATTGTGACGTCATTCCAACATGGCTGGTTGAGCCAGGAGCTGGTAATGGGTTTTTATCTTATGTAAGTATAAGAAGTAAGGGCTACTTTTGGATTTGTTTGGGTGTGGCATATTTGTAATTGTTGCTTGTTTTAGTTTTAGTGACCAAGATGCCAAGCTTAACGGCACCGAAAATTTTAATAAAGCCGTTTTCTCTTCTTCGTGGGTGCCTCACTGAGTCGGACAGTGGACATTTCTTAATAATATTTGGTACGTTTTTCAGCAATAATGCTTACTTCTATGCGTCCCTTATCAGCCGATCAATGCAGGTACTCGGACGAACAGGGAACACACTTTATTAGGCGTACTAAATATTTCCAAACTAGTCTCGCTTTTCAAATTATTACAATGCTTTTCATAACTCTGTTACAACTGCAAGACCAAATTTATTTTTCTGAGCGACAATTCTTTTAAAAATGTGATTGCAAAGTGTTGCCATGCTGTATCCGCCAGTGAAGTGAGCGGGATGGCTGGGCGAGTCCAATCTGCTAATGAGTGGAACAAGGCTATACGCCGTGAGTATGCGATAAACTACGAAATAGGGCCCAAGTGCATATACAAGGAACAAGGAGGCAATAAATAATATTTCCATACAAACAAAAATACAGTGTAACAAACATGCAGGGTAAAAAATAATAGAAATCGTGCTGTATTATTATGTACAGGAAGTAAATCGTATTTTACCCCCAAAAAAATGTTAAAACACTGATTTTACTTCGGATTTAAAGATAATGTACAAGATTACAATATTGAAAGGGAGCGTCCATAAAGCATGTAACATTGTAGGGAGGGAATGGGGGAAGTCTTGGCGGCGTTCCGAATTGTTAATACGAGGTAACAAACTGCTAATGGGCGTTATTATTACTTAAAGGCACATAAATCCCTCCGTTCTGGCCGCTTTACTCTGCGTCACCTACGCTAAAATATAGTTCAAACGACCGCAGCGTGCATTGCTCTACGACACTAGTCATACTCATTTCGGGGCCGCTGCAACGTGACACATCGTACGACCAAGTCGCAAACTTGAGCGAAGGATTAATTATCCTTCCTCCAGGGCCGCGGCTTGCCAGCGATGTGGCGGGAGTTATATACTGCTCGGACCGAGCCGTTTAAAACAAGCCTAATAACATTCACGCGCCACTACTGACATCTGCATCGTACCCATAGACCAGCAAATGAAAGGTAAATCAGTTTATATAAAACTATTTCCGGTAATGTATCGAGTGAAACTGTTAAAATATACCGGAGGGAGTTATGTGCCTTTAATAAATAAAATAATGAAAGCAAAATACAACCGAACATTTTTTTCAGTTTATTCACATCTTATTGTTTAAAAGTGGCACTATCACTGAGTGAACATCGTACGAAACTACTGTGGCGCCATCCCCAGAAGCAGAATATTTTCAGCCGTTTTGCGACAAGCTTTTTACAAACTAAAAACAGTCTGCGGGAACAGGTTGGTGTCTCCGGGTTGCAGGTAGGGTGTGAAGGTGGAATTTTGCATTGGGCAAAATTTTGAGATAAGCGGCAAGCCCATTTACGTTCTTGCGAGAACTTCTTTTCCAAACCTTTGTAGGTTGTTTTTGCTAAACAACTTGAGAACGACCAAACCTATCGTCATGACAATAGCATCATTCAAAACCTCTCGGAAAAACGGTTAAGATGGTGTATTTGAACGTCAAAATCGGTCAATTTTTGGCGAAATTATCGCATAAAGACCAACACAGAAAAAAGTGCAGCATAAACCGTACTGTAACACCGCCAGCCGTACTGCGACGTAGCGTCACGCGTCGCTCTGATTCTGCTCAGGGGCACCATCTAGCAATAGTGGTATTGTTAACCTTTACAGCTTGTTCTCAGGTGCGCGAGGGCGTACCAAATTTCACGCAATAATTAAAGGGGCTCGTGGTTTGTTTGTTTCGTTAAAAGAAATGGCGTTGTGCATTCCTTCGTTTGTGCAATTTCAAGCAAGTGCTTGACAGTACTGGATAACGCTAGATATTGCCAGATTCTGTTGACTTTCAATAGGACTGATAGTGCCACTCTAAATTTCGAAACTATTTTTGATTTACCCGCAACGACGTGTAGAAATGGTTCGAAGTTGCAGCTTTTATCCCTGATGGGGCTGGGGAGGGCATCTTGTCAAGATGCACACTTTGTTACAATGTTACTAGACAGGAAGGCGGAGGGGGAGGGCGGGGGAATAAAAGTATGAAAATAAGCCCTACATTCATTGAGTGTTCGGTTTTATTCCTTCTGTTGGCGTATAAATCCCCCCCCCCCGCTTATTATTATCATAGCCATTTTAATGCGTTTCAAGTTTAGTGTAGGTTGAATGTCATTGGTTTTTGTGGTTCGTTCCAGACCTGTTGCAGGTTGCAGGTTTGCAACTAACTTTTATTTATTATTTAGATAATTTAAGCCTCAAATTACCAAGTATAAATTTTATCTCACAAAATCTCCAGCAATGTTAAGTCTACTGTTTTAATCATTACAGAAAATAATCCTGTCATATTACCGATCACGGAACCAATCAGTCACGAGCTTGACACAGCAGAAGACAAAATTCCGGCCGAGGATATACAGGAACAAAATGTTGCTTTCCTTTCTCCTGTTGCAGATCTTTCAAACCGATTAATAATACCGCAAGAATGTATGTCACCAAATAACAATGATAACTGTACTAGTGATGACAGCAGTGATTGTGATGAGGCCACAGATGTAGGACAAATAGTGAACCACAACAGTATTAGAAAAGAAACCCTTGCAACTATACACAAAAAAGACCGTGAAGCGAAACTGCGATTTCTATCCATAGATATAAAAACCCAAAATTTCAACCAAAATGTGGCATTCCATTTAGTTCTGATGTATATACATGTGCTAGCGAAGTAAACGATGGAATTGAAGAACTTGTGAACAGAGAGTAAACGGAAATTATCTTGTTCATTTGCGTCGGCATGGCTAAAGCGGTGATTTCTGATGGATGCAAACTGTCGTTCTACTTCTATATCAATATTTCTTTACAGTGTGAAACATCGTCCGCAGGGGCGCGCTTCGCGCGCACTATTATATACATCGAGAATTTGTGTAATCAGAAATAGTATGACGCAAGCATTTGTGAAACAACCAAGTGTCATAATTTGTTCCTTGTGTCACAAATACTTGCGTCATACTATTGGAAAAAAATTGTCGCGGAAAGGATATAATTTCCGTTTACTAATGTTCTGGTCGAAATCAGGTTTTCTTGTTGCGCTCCCATCGTCGCGCGTTACAGCGGCCGAACCACGGCTGTCAATAACGTTTTAACGTGTTTTAAAACTTATTTTATAAAAGAAAAAGGCGTTTGCGCAAGTTTTCGTTATGATTTTCTGAACCACAACAACGAAAGGAATCTAAAGGTAGTTGAATTATGTCAATAGCTTGAAAAGGCGTGTTCTATATAATTACCAATATTTATTGATGGTGCGTTATACTGTGCTTTGTGCCTAAGTTATGACACAAAGGAAATGCAAAGTAAATGCGATTTTTGTGTAGGTCTCTCACAATTTCGTAGAGCTAGCCAGAGTGTAAAGATACATGAAAACAAGAACGACCATGGGCAAGCTGTTGATGCCTACATAATTGCCTTAGCTGGCAGGGACATTGAGAGTTGTATAGATTCAAGTAAAGTTATACATTGAGCACACGAAGAGCGTCGAAGACTTGTTTTGTTTAGAATAATAGACATTATAAAAACTATTTGCAAACAGGGCTTTTCTTATCGTGGAAAAAGTGAGGCAGGATATGACCTGTTGCAGACAGATAAAAATCATGGAAACTTTTTAGAATTAATTTTGCTTTTATAAAGGTGTGATCAAGTGATGAAAGAACACATTGAAAAGGTCATTCAAAAATCAGAAAAGGAAAAAAGTCCTAAAAAAGATGACGAGGTCCTCTCGTAACCTTTCTGAGCAAGACTACAGTTAATACTATAATAAGCATGATGTTAAAACGATATTGCTTCGGGAGGAGGGTTTTTTGGCACTACAATGGATACTACACGAGATGTGCAACTCAAGACCAGTGCTGTTTTGTAGTCCGTTACGTGGACAACACTGAAAATGTTAGGGAGAGGCTGATTGCAGTACATCAGTTTACATCTGGAACTGGCGAAAGCGTACTACGAGCTTTTAAAGCATGCCTTAGAAACTGTTGGGTTGAAGACGGCAGACATGACTGGATTTTCCCTCGACGGAGCAATGAGTAACAGGTCGGAGAACATTGGGTTAGCTGGTTACATTCATAGAGAAAATCCTCAATCTTTCTTCGTGTGGTGTTTTGCCCATCAATTAAATTTGCTAGTTGATGGCCTCTGTGAAGAAATTCGAGATATTAGAAACCTGGTTGGCTTACTAGAACAAACGGCAGTCTTTTTTTCCGAGTACGAAACGAATGAAAGTTTGGACTAACACCGTGCAACAATACGAAGTTGGTGGAAAGTCTCTCAAACGCCTAGTGAAGATTGGATAAACAAGGTGGTGGTCTAAAGACAAAGCCCGTAACTGCATACGTGAGACCCCCAAATGCCAATTTGTGCCGTTAATCACGCTTCATAAATTATGAACTAATCAGAATTTTCCACCAGCTGCACAGTTTCAAGCCAAAAGTTTAGCAGGAAATTAGATCAGCTTCAGCACGCTTTTTACTGCTAAAACTGTTCTAAGAACTTTTGGAACATGCAGCCCAGCAAGTAAGTACATGCAAACGATTGGCTTGGACTTACTACAAGCAGTGAGACTCGTTGAACAAGTCCGCAAAGATGTTGACAAGGACAGGAATAAATTTGAGGATACCATTGAGGAAACAAAGAAGTTTGTTACGGATGTTCAAAATTTGCTTGATGATGATGAAGAATGTACCGAAATTGTGGTAGAAACATCCTTGTTGAAGAAGCATGTGAGCCGTACAAAACGCATGGCAAGACAATCCAGACATCAATTTCCGTGTGAACACGTACATTTCTGCTATGGACTATGTTGCAAGTGAGCTACGAAGTCATTTTTCAGAGGAAAGCAGTGCGCTTTTAAAAGAGTTGACATGTTTAGACCCAAAACGTTTCTCAGATCTTACAGCCAACAATATTTATCTTGGCCACATCAGCAAACTTGCAGGCGTACAAGAACTTAAAGCTAAGGAAGAACTGTTGTCTTTTGCAAACACTGCTAAAAACCTGGCTAGGCCACTTTCCATTCCCATGCCTGTACCTCTGGCAGATGATAAAGCAGCAGATGACGAAGTCACAGAATCAAGCGAATATAAACCCTGTTCTGGTTCTTGTTCATCTTGCTTTGGCTGTGTTTTGTATCTGTTAATGAAGTATTTGCTTAAATGCTCGTTCCTATCTAACACTGTGCAAGATATACCAGACTGCACTAACACTTCCATGTGCAACTGTTATGTGCGAGCGCAGTTTTTCGAAACTGAAATTCATTAAGTCCCGGCTACGTTCTGCAGTGACTCAGGAGAAGCTCGAATCTTTCTTAGTGCTATCGTGGGAACGAGACATACTAGAACAGCTGTCCATTGACAATGTAATCAATATACTTGGGGAAAGTTCTGAAGAGCTCAAACATCTTCTTTTAAATGCATGAGAACAATAAAACCATTAGTACCATTTACTATCAGTAATTGTACCAATTTAGATCCTGCCTCTCAAAGTTAAAAAAAAAAACAAAGTTCGGAGCTTGCAGTTGGAATGGTATACATGCGTAACAATCTGCTTAAAAAGAAATAAAATTCAATCGTACATGAGTTAATGATACTTTTCTCTGTTCAATCCCCCCCTCCCCACTTTTCTCTGTGAAAATTTGTTAATGTTAGACTTGAGAATTAATAATAAATGGCTTAAAGTCACGAAAAGGTATTAGTAATGGTTATAAAATGCGACTTAGTGTAGTTTGCAACAATGAAATGTACCACAGTAAACGAATAATAGAATTTAACCACCATTTAAAATTTTTCAACACCAATTAACAATATGATGGTACAACCAAACCTTTTTCTCATGACGAGGAGGTGTTGACCCCCCCACCCCCACCAAATTCATTTAAAGTGTTCTCCTAAAACGGATGTCTGACAAAACAAGTCTGGCACCCCTTCAACCCCTCAGATGGCACAGGCACCCTTTCCTACCCAGTTCAACCCTGGTTCCGAGACGGTTTGCATGCCCACGGAAAGTGGCTTCCGTAGAATGCTACTCACAGAAAACTTGCAGGCGTTTCTAAAACGCCCACTTTAAGATAAAGACGAAATCACAAACGCCCACTTTAAGATAAAGAAGCAATTACAAGGTAAAGCGTAAACGAAGCAAGCAGTCTGCATTAAAGACTGGCCTTTACATGTATCCTCACAAGACCAAGTCTTTAATGCAGACTGCTTGCTTCGTTTTCCACTTTAAGATCTACTTTTACCTCCCCCTCTGCATCTTAGGTTTGGTATCAGTCGCTCACAACCCTTCTGGACACCTTCCACACATTGTAGACATTTGTATTTTTTCTATTCAAACTGTCCTGCCACGTTATATTGCAGGTTGGCTCCATGTTTTTTTTTTATTATTGTATACATTTTTTAAAATTGTAAATAGTTCTAGTTTTACTTGCCATTTCAGTTTTTAACTTTCACTACACCAGTTTCATGCATTTCATTGTTTTATTATTTTTATTATCTTTATGAAGATTGACAATTGGTATTGGCCAAGCTTTAACACTTTCACGCCTAACTTTTTTATTTTGAACTAGCATTACATCCTGACCGATTTTAGCATTTACCAAAAACATCATTTCAAGCTGTGCAGTGGAGCTCAAGAATTTAAAATATAGTCACTTATCTCAGAAAAGTAGCCTATGCTTTAAATGGTGAGGCATTCAGAAATTTTTTACACAGTTTAATACTGGCACAGTCAGCAGCGAAACAATGTTGACAAACTCACAAAAATGTAAAAGTTCAACATTGTTGGCCACCATTTTGTATTCAGCTAAGCAAGGCACCTGTACAACTTCCAACAAACACCATTTCACACAGCTCAGACTAGTCAGTGCTGCCATCTAACGATTGATATGTGCACTAAAAACATTACCAACAACATTGCGTGAAGAGCGATGGACGTACTGGTAACGTACCAGTACGTCCATCGCTCTTCACGCAATGTTGACTTTAGCATGCACCCCCAGACATTCAGGATGTACTGGTACGTCCATAGGCAGCTGTGCAAAAGTTCAAGTGTTAAACTACGATGCATTATTTTAATGAAACATTGACAACGTTACCCGGCTTTTCCCCTCACTTGTCCCTCATGTTTGGCGATGCCATCAGGCACCATTGTGTCCCTGGTAGGTCTAATCTTGGTGGTAAGCATTCATGACCCAAACCCAATACCATCAACCCTTCCTCTGCAGCCGAGCCATTGTCCTTGTTTTAAAATTTTAACTGTTTAAATTTTGTAATTTAAAATTTTTTAGTTTTAACATCGGACGGCAGTCAGTGATGTCGCTCCGGTTGTGTTTGCAACAAACCTATATTATATTAACTAGTCACTACGTAGATAAATGATGAATTATTGAACTCTTTTTTTTTTATCAAAAGGATAAACATTATAACAAATCTGTAATGAACAACTATATATATAATAAAAGATGATCACAGAAAATAATTAGTCACACAAGACTGTACTTTATGAAAATGGTTGTGTTTTAATTACACATTTCAAGGCTGCAAAAGCAGTTAGTCGCACAAGTCCAGAGATCACGTAAAGTTACCCACAGACCTGTACTTGCCACGTTAACATTTCAAGTGAAATGCTGGAGAATTCCTACTTACCAACTCTCGTAAGGCAAATAAAATTTTATATTTTCTCCAGCTTATGCGTAAAAAATATGCCGCAAAATCCAAAGTTTTTACTCGGCACAACAGAGAAATCACTGGTGTGAGTCACTTTTAATTGTAAGAACGATGACTGAGATGACCACAATTACAGTTAAGACTGTTACGGGCTTCGTGACGTCTGAACACACAGAATGGTTGATCAAATAGTTCGTCGACCACAGGAGATAGTGTATTACCAGTATTGTTTCAGACACTTACTTGGAACGAAGAACAGACCTGATTTGAGTCAAAGCACATTTACGTGTTCCCCACAAACAATATATTCTCGGCAAACTTGGGCCACACAGCCTGGCATTGATTGGAGTGTCATATGGAAGATATGTATGTGGTTCCAAATGCATCATTACGATGGCCTTAGAGCAACACTTCCTCAGGTATTGTATGTGGTTATTGGCATACACCCTTAATGTTTACCAGTTTGGCACAATGCTAAACTCGAATTTGGCAGTCTATCTTGTTATCTTTCCGAGATTGATGACCGGCAGATGGCTCCACTCCTCTGCAAAAAAACAAACACATTTAGAAGTAGTAATAAAATACCTGGCCATATGATGAAGACAAAATTAATAAAGGGCACAAGAACTCATTCACACTCAACCAACACTTGTCCAACAAATACCAAATAAAATCGTACACAAATGCAATTACAATATATAAACAAGGACAGACATTTTAAGCAATAAATTTAAGGTTTTCTATGCTACGATCCATTATCCAAAATGTATAGTAGCCTCAGCCTAAAATCATTCAGTGGACGTAGCGTTTATCACTCTTTTTCTCCTGTCACCCTGAAGGCAAACCTCCTCTAGAGGCTGCCAGGGTGGCTCCATAAAATGGAAAATACTGGCAATCAGTGTTCACTGTGGCGAATGTGAAACATTGAGACACGGTTTTTAAAAACCTTAATTTTTCCCTGGTCAAAATTGGTTTCTATCGTTTTAACGAAAATATATACTACCTGTAAATTTGTTTGCATTCAGTTCCTGGGTGCTCTCTTGCTTGGCCCTACCGTAAGCTTGCTCCGTTGGTCTTCGGGCTATGGACTGGGACGCAAGGGTAGTGTCTTGAGGTTTTTCTCTCTATAGATCCGGATAGCTGCGCAACCCTACCGTGCATGCATCAAACGCGGCCGGATCGGCCGCCATCTTTTTTCTTCTCGATATTTCATGGTGGTGACTCAAGAAGGTAGGTATGGTGGTTATTTACAGGTAGTATATATATTCGTTAAGATGATAGAAACCAGTTTTGACCAGGGAAAAATTAAGGTTTCTAGTCGTCGGCGCGAAAGTATCTACTACCTGTAAATTTGTTTGCATTTACAGTTGACCTTGTCAATTTGGTGGCAGGCTCCACATGACGGGTTACACCGGGTTGCGAGCTGGCTCCCCCAAAAAGTTTAACAAAACTTCGCACTTTATTGAAAATATAAACAGACACAGGAATTCGATTCTCTTTCGTAAAATGTGGTGGCCCTGAAAAGAGCCGTTTTGTTATAGACGAGATCTGGCTTCCGTCTTCTGGAGGTCTTCAAGCCAGGAGGTCTTCCTTCCTTCTTCTGGAGGTCTTCTTTTCTGTATTAAGTGCTTAGGGGAGGGGGGTTGGACACATCTGGCTGTCACAATGGAACCCAGACGATGTAGTCCATCTTCCTGTCTTGTCGTGTCCCTGAAGTAGTGACTTGTAAAGACAGTTTGGCTTCTCCATGATGCAGCTTGAAGAATTTCAGCGATGGGGACTTGATTGTGAAACACCCATGAAGTTGAAAGTGCCCC